>DWKA01000151.1:0-21263 GCA_018249155.1 Panoquina ocola ocola
TTTAGTGTAAGTATTATTTGCAGCGGAGTGCGGCGACTTCGTGCCCGAGGACTACCCGGACCACACGTACCTCAGCGGGTACAAGTTCTTCCCTGGCCAGGACGCCGAGTCCGAGCGCCGCATCATGGAGAACCACAAGAAACACATGTATTCAATTTTTTGTTTATACTTGTTTTGTTTTCATTTGTACGTTCTCCCACCATTTTAATTACATTCAAAGGTTGATCAAAGTAACTATTACTCAATTTGTATCCTCGTAATCGTAAACAGCTACGAAAGTATGCTGTATGTTACAATCACTATAAATTTACATTACAATTGCATTTTTTTATAACGATTTATATGCGTTATACATAATCAATCGTTTAAAAAATATTATGTTTGAGGTTATAACCTAACTTCAGCAAAACTTCACCTAACGTAACTTTTAAGCTTTTTTAGCTATTTAGAACTGACCTCATCAGTATCAAAATAAAGCGTGTTCTTGATGATGGTTTAATAACGTTTGCCAGATTTGTATAATATATTTTAAATGTAACAGATGTTTATAATTCTGTTTCAGAGGACAGAGTCCAGCAGAGGCAGATCTCAACTTGTTAGAAACCGCCCGGAGATGCGAGCTGTATGGTAAGTCACACGACACTGTATCAAATTGAAATAGAATGTTAAAGAATCAATTGCAAAATGTTTTTCTAAACATTATTATGTATATCTTCTGTAAGAAGAAAAAAATAATATTGCAACGTATGGCAACTATAACAAGCATTATGACAGACAAAACATAACTTTAACTTATACTATACGCTGTCCCTAGAATTCCTTATATATTGCTCGCTGAATTTCCTACACAACATAACCAGTGTAAAGTTAGCCAGCAACGTATATCACACATAACTTTAATTTATCTATACTATATGATGTCCCTAAAATTCCTTATACATTGCTCCCTGAAGTGCCCCCCCAACAAAACCGCTATAAAGTTAGCCAGCAATGTACGTTCACACGAGCCATTTATGCCACCCAGGTGTGAAGATGCACCCGGCGAAGGACCACGAGGGCGTGCCGCTGAACCTGGCGGTGGCGCACATGGGCATCGTGGTGTTCCAGCACTTCACCAAGATCAACACGTTCTCGTGGGCCAAGATCCGCAAGATCTCCTTCAAGCGGAAGAAGTTCCTCATCAAGCTGCACCCGGAGGGATATGTGAGTCGCTGCTGCCTTACGTTACTGCTACCTCATGTTACTGCATGTATTGTTATTGGGGTTGTAAGCCAGTGTTATTTTTGGTGTGTGTCCTATATATGTATAAGCAAATATTATTTTAGCGTTGGATAGGTGTCATATCCACTGATAGAGTTGCTCATATAAACCAATTACATTGAGACAAGCAGTTCCCTTTTACTTTTTTTATTTATTTTCATTTATTTGTCAACAGCCAATTACAGTTAGTCACTAATTACAGTTTATAATAATTACATGTATAAACGCTTACACACTCATACATGCGGGGCACTAGGATTCCCTGTGTCACAGATCTGTGTCACAGATGGCATGAACAACACCAAAAACACATAACTTATAACCTTGACCCGAAAACAAATATTTATCTGTCTCAAAAATGTCTACCCCTGCCGGGAATCGAACCCGGAACCTCTAGTTTCGCAGGCAGGGTCAATACCAACTAGGCTAAGAAATCGTCCTACTTATTACTTTACCATCATTAACAGTACAGCAACAGTAACTTGCAGTGTTTAATTCCCCAATGCATGTCACCCCCAGGGCTACTTCCGCGACGTGGTGGAGTTCTTCTTCGAGGGGCGCAACGAGTGCAAGAACTTCTGGAAGAAGTGCGTGGAGAACCACGGCTTCTTCCGCTGCACCAGCGTGCCGCGTCTGCCCCGGCATAAGACGCGCGTCATGTCGCGCGGCTCGTCATTTAGGTGGGTTTACGGTTGTTGTACAGACGAACAGCATTTCAATTGTAATCTAACCGAAAATTGTAGTTCAGATGCAGTTTGAATGCAGTTGACACGACTGCAAGATTATTTTATTATTGTCGACTGCATTCAAACTGCACCTAAACTAACAGTGACAGCCTAGTGGTTTGAACTTTGGTCTCTCGAATGGGAGGTCGTACGTTCAAGTCCTGCGCGCACTGCTAATTTTCTATAAGTTATGTGCGTGAAGGAAAACATCATCATTCTCCATAATGTTCTCAAAAGGTGTGTGAAGTCTGCCAATCTATACCACCTCACATTGTGAGAGGAGACCTAAGCTCAGCAGTAGGACAGATATGGGTTGTAATGATGAATGATGATATCTTTTTTAATCAGTGTTTCAATTCACCTCCCCAGGTATAGCGGCAAAACGCAGAAGCAGATAGTGGAGTTCGTCCGCGACAACTACGTGAAGCGGCAGACCTTCCAGAGGTTGGTGCGCACTGGCCGTCGCATGCCGCGTGCTATAGCTGTAGACTAGAGTAGTAGTCGTGTAGCGGTCGTGTAGTGGTCGTGTCGTGGTCGTGTCGTAGCACCCCCCACTGTGTGATGTGTTGTTGTGATCAGTGTGAAATATCGTTGTGTACGGTCTTTTGGAATTCGGTTTGTTATGATATTAATTTATTTAATTTTTTTTGCCTGATTCATTAATGGCCTATTCGACTTCTAAACCTGGCTATGGTGAAGATTCTCGATTAACTTCTAAAAAAAGAATTAAAATAACAAAAAAACGATTTAAGACACATTTTGAATGATCGCAACACTAATCATTATTATTAAGATAAATTATGCAACCAGCATATTTTATGGACGCTTTCACCTAGATCTGTGTATATGTGTTGTATAGTGCGTAGCTAATTTGTCGATGTGTTGTGCTTATAATCATCTATCTATTTATATGAATAAAGCTGTACAAATGAAATTTCACACTGATATACTATAAGTAGTTTTGGAGTAGTCAAAAGTAAATCGTAAAGATAATGTAGTATAAGTTTGAACGTAGTTACAATGACAGTACGGTAACGATTAATCTAGTTACAATAAATCGAAGTTAATATAAAATGTAAGGTGAGTGGTCAGCATGGGTTGGGAGACACTAGCTTTTGGTTATGCGTTGCGGGCGTTGTGTGAGTTTGAGACCGTAGTGACGTACCCTTACACGCCGGGCACGGACGCAACGATTCACTCATCTCTGTATTATAAATACACTGGATTGGCTGAGCATTATAGTAACATAGTTAATGACATAGTGAGATGGAATAGAAGTTTTTATTGGAAGAAATAAAAACAACGATTTAGTTCGTCTAGATCCCGCATGGTGGCGCCACCGGTAGCTTACAGCCAATCCAGTGTATGAATGTAGAGACGAGTGCAACGATTGCATGTTAAGGCGGCCGGTCGGACACCGCGAGGTGCATTCTCGAGCATGCGCTGTATACGTTGAGACTTTGCTTCTTCCAAAAACTTAACGTCGAATAGTCGGTCGACGCAGGCATTCGGTCGGAGGATGGTGCGGTTTCGGTTCAGTATCGTTGTGTACGCTAGGCGCCGGAGGTAACGCTCAGAATCGCTCGACCACCGTCTCGGATACAGCGCCGCGCTCGGCCCCCGGTCGCTCTCCGTATCGCACGTGAATGATAACACTATTAATTGCACAGTTTTATTTGGTTGTCGTGATTATCCCTCCCCGTGTTTGTTTATATTGCAATTATTGTTCATTAATGTTCCTTCTAATTTTTCTTTTTTAATTGTTGTCGATATTAGTTCGATTATATTTTTCCATTTCGGAATTCTTAGATCGTAAATTCGATATTTGATATTTTGATATTTCACCCTCTGAATTATAAATAAACATCAGAGCGCTTCTTTTTCATTTAGTTGAAAAAAAAATACATTTTTTTGCCAATTTTTAAGCTTTAAATCATTAAAAGTCATTTTTGTAAGTAATAAATGAAAATAGTATAATGTAAGTAATATAAAGTACATCTTCTATAATAATTATTCCATTATGTGTCGGTGAAAGCCACATTGGGAAGCTGACTGACTGTGTCAGAGTATGTATGTATGTATATTAAACTACTTGAAATTAGAGCTAAGAAGCTAACAATCAGGACTTGAGATTCAAGATTAGGTTAATATGGTATTACTCAATTTAGGCTGTAAAACAAAAGGTCGTATTAAGGCGCAAAATTTATACTTTAGAACAGCGACAATGTCAACAGTTAGTCGATAACCTTGAAACGGAGATACGCATCAGCTAGGTCATATCAGAGCATCGTAGGCGTAGATAGATGTATTAACACGTTAGGGGGCGTCGAGTGCACTAGACACGCGTCCGTGTGAACCAAAAGCTGGTGATCCACCATCCTCTGTCCGACTGTCGCAGGTCGGGGTCGTTCCGCGCGTCGCGCGCCACGGTGGCCGCGCCCCCCGCGCCCGCCGCGCCCGCGCCCGCGCTCAACGCGAGCCTCTCCGCGCACCCGCTGCTGCCGCTGCCGCCCGGATCCGACGGTACGTATTGTGCGAGCGGGGAGGAACATGTCGCGCTCTCCCTCGCACCTGTCAAGTGATATGGTGGAAAAAGGAAGATGTAATAATGGAATGCGCACGGAACAAAGTTATATGTTCGAAATTTAATTCTTAACCGTGGCAGTGAGGTTCAAAACCATTTGATGGTGAGCAAGTTCCAAAAACGATCCACGTGAAACAAGAACATACAGGACTGCTTCCCTTTCTAACACGCTTAGTTTGCCAGAATATTAGAAAGAGATGCATTCCTCTATTTCGGACTGGACTGGAGGCGCTCTTGAAAGATATACAGTGGTGTCACAGAACGCTTTTTGGTTTATGTGCACTAAGTTACAAATCGTCGAAATTACCCGAATTAATGACAGTTTGGAATTTTTATGGTTTGAACGCTATGGATTTTGATACTTGAGAAACTTTAAATTGCCTACAGTAGAGCATAGTTGTAGCACGCTAGAATTAATGGTTTGTATTTTATAACCTTCTCCAAACTATTCTAGTATTTGCGCTACGACTTGTTGTCGATCACGATTGTTTGATTGTAGTCTTCGTGGTTGCCTGTACCACGAAAATGATCGTACGCGCACGATACGCGTACGAATCGTCAATATCGAATATTGCGTGCATAGCTTTAATTGTTTGGTTGTTTTGATGTAGTGCCAGAGCTAGTTAGTTTGAGATATCATGTAAATTGTTTGCTATGTATTGTGAATGAAGATATTTCTAAATAAAGATACTTCTAGATAGTTTAATATGGTATGTGGTGATCAAGTTTTGGGTGATAAAACAAATGAACTAAGTAACGGACGTAAACGTAACGTAACGTAGAAAGTACCCTATTCACATTTGTGTATTAACCCACTAAAACTATCGTAATCACGTGAATAAAATGGGTATACATTGTCCCGGCAGCGATTTCCCTGGAGTGGGACAAGCAACCTCACTACCTGGAGGCTTCTCTGATGATGAAGGGCTACACGGCGGAGGAGGCGCGGCGGCGCTCGGAGGGCGCTCCCCCTCCTCGCCCGCGTCGCCAGCCGCTCGCTCCTACCGCCTATGCCGCCACGAGGGACAAGGTACGTACGCACGCACGCATATACAAACACAAACACGTACGGATTTGCGTAAGAGGGACAAGGTACGTACGCACGCACGCATTTACGTACGCATTTGCGTGTACGTGTTTGCGTATTTGCATACGTACACGTTTTTTGCGTGTGCGTGTTGGCGAAATGTGTTTGCACTACACTTGTTTTTGAACTATGTTTTATAAATATGTTCTTTAAAATAATTCACTTGGATATAATGATTTAGATTCAAGAAATGAATGTTCCGAACAACAATTAATAGTTACAGACTGTTTTTTAGTTCATAGCAAAGTTTGGATATGGTATATCATTGAGATTTAACATGGATCTGTTTTGTATAACTTTGTTTAACATTTAAATTATTTAATTAAGTGGTAAGTGTTAAACTATAATGTGTAATGCTTACAATGAAACCAAGGTACCTATGTTATGAGGGCACAGAAGTTAAATTGACTTTAAAAGTCAGAATTTACAACAAACTATTGAATTTCCACTATAAAGTATCTTTCACGTAGAATTTCCTTTTCCAAATCATCATTTAGCAAAGTATCTGTTTCTCTCTTTCAGCTACGAAAACTGTACAGCGATCAAATCGTAAGAGATCCGTTGAAAATTGAATTGTTATCTTTATGTGTCTAATCTTTCAGATTTTCATTCCTAACATCATTGTGTCCCTTCAAATATTGTCGATTATTTAAAGTATAGTTATATGGCAGCATTGGTATTTTGAGTTGACATTTGTTTGAAAATGATAATAATACTTAATATAAACACATAATTAAAAGTTAATCGTTTGCCATATATCTATATAATCTATACACTCGATTTCTTGATGGTGTCAGCATGATGGTGTTTTTATAACAATAAAAAAGGTATTAGAATGTTTATTAAACTATTTTCATCGATTTTCCGTCATATGTGGTCCTTACTCATTTGTTTCTTACAAAATTGGTCTTACATGACAGTTGTCTTATTCTGTGCCAAGGAACATCCCTTTGCATTACGTTCTTTCGATTTTTATCAATATAATTTTGACTTAGTGATGTATGGAAAAGGCAACTCTCATTACTTTCTGTGTAACTCGGAATACTTGCACAAGATATCACCTTGCACTAATTCTAAAACGCACTCGGCACATTTTTCGGGTACATTTTAATACACCTGCCACATCTGCGTTAGCGGATACGCTGTAACTCGCTTCGTTGTTTACGCGTTTTTATTTAAAATTAGCTGAAATTAAATAAATTTTATATATAAACTGTAATTATAAAAACTGTATACTAATTGTATTTCCGCTTAATACGTTTAACTATTCGCCTCTGCGTAGCGTCTTTGATGGCACGCTAGGACGCAGATGGGGCGGTGACAACATATTTATTAATGTTCACGTTATAATAAATATGGATACTGGTATGTGAGTCGTACTATGTGGCAATGGTGATGTTTCAGCCGGGTCCCGAAGTAGTGACCCATGCAGAGGTCAATCATCATCCTACGGAGGGTTCGCCTCTGCCTCATCGGACGACGACACAATTGGTGAGTGCTTACATTAGTCATTTGCGCAAATATTGTGATTATTCTTTTAGTATTATCGGCCACCTGTGTATTATGTTATTTTCCAATGGGTTTAGCAATTGTAGTGTTGATTTGTTAAAGTTTTAATATTATTATGCTGTTGCCCCAGATAGCTATAATTACATGTCATTACAGTCTAACTTGGAGGACGAGAACGAATAATAAAATTAACGCAGTAACGGTCAAAGAATAAACTAATATCCGCTAATTAGTTAACTTCTAGTGAAGTTACATTATTATTTATTTTTGACATGTGATATTGTGTTTTTTAAACGGTTACAAATTTACTATCATGATCATTGTGTGACTGCAAAAGGTTTCTCCGGAGAGTACGTGGATGGTGAATGTGGGCGGCAGTGGTCGCGCGCGCGCACCCACTCCGCCGCCTCGTGGGCGCCCGGCGTCGCCCGCGCCAGGTCCGACCTCGCACACGCTCACGCACACGTACACGCACACACGCACGCACACTGCCACGCGCCCTGTCGTCGCCGACCCCTCTAGCGCCTACCCGGACTTCGTGCTCGCCAAGCAGTCTTGCAGCTTCAAGAAGTCCTCCGAGCGGCTGGAGTACGAGCTCTCCCAGTGCAACATGTACTCGGCGTGCCCCTCCACGCACTCGTCGCGCTCCGGCGGCTCGCTGCTGCTCGAGGAGGTGGAGGCGGAGGCGGAGCCGCCGCGCCCGCCCGCGCGCCGCAGCGCCTCCTGCCGCAACCTGCGCGACTTCAGCTTCGACGACGCCGGCCGCTCCAAGCGCCGCGACGCGGGCCGCGACACGCGCAGCATGCTCGCCGACCTCGACGCCTACTGCCCGCGCCGCGTCGACTCGCCCGTCACCAGGTACGACGATGCGCGCACGCTCGCCTTCATCCTCGGCGACCGCGGCTCGATCGAGTCTCAGCGCGAGATGATCGGTCGAGCGTACTCGTCCTCGTTCCCCGGCGCCGTCGGCGAGCCGCGCCTCGACGTGCCGACCTTCGTCCGCAGCGGCTCGCAGGACGACATCTCGCACGACAGCTACGAGGTGATCGAGCGCTCCGACGACGAGTCCGAACATCGTCGGTACGCGAGGATCCGTCCGCGCGGCTCCGTCGCTCACACCCGCTCCTGCTCCTTGGACTCGGGTAACGATCTTCCGTCCGACGATGATCAATCGATATCTCATCTGTCGGAGTGCGACGATCAAGAGACTAATCTCAACCTCGTGGGCGTCAAGTACAAGAGCGACAACGATATTCCGCTCGATCCGTTTCTCTTGGACGACCCCCGAGTCTTACCGCGTGAAAAATTGTCAGTGCGATCCGATGGTAACTTCTATAAAGAGATCAAAAGAGCGCTCGGCTCTAGAACTTCCAGCCAGGAATCGAAGAGCGATATTTATGATTCTAAGTTGTCTAAAAGTAGCGCAGAGTCTAGTAAAAAATCGCGGGATAGTGTCTATCATACAGATAGTAAAAAATCTCGTGAGACTTTGAAAAGTAAAAGCTCCGATAGATCTGGTTCACGAACTTCCAGCCAAGATTCTAAGTCAGATTATTATGATTGTAAAAAGAATTTGTATGAAACTGCAGAAGAAATTAGCATTAGACGCCGCAGCGTCACGAGTATTCAAAATGCTTATTTGGATCCGTTTGAACCGATATCACCGTCATCTAGTCCAGATTCTGCTAAAGACTTTTATGATACTCAGTCCACGTTTATTGGCATGGAAAAACCAGAATACAGAGAGAAAACATTATTCGATAAATCCCATGAAGATCTCATCAATAACATTGCTACCTCACCTAACTTTTACCATATTCCTACTCCATATTCCACATTTCCTAGCAACAACAAGCACAAGGACCAAACACCGATGCATTCTGCCAGTTTACAAAATGTGGAACTTGATCAATATTGTCATTATTCAGATTTAAGTCCACCAAAGAAAATAGAAGAAATATCTACCGAAGAAGAAGATATTGCTCCACATACGACACATATATGGCCGGAAAAAATATTGGGCCTCGATACAGAAATCGACAATAATAGAGCTGCTAAGATACACAGCTATCAACGTCGTCGTTCTTCTGATACCGTATTCAGCTTTGATAAGGATAAAATTGAGTCGTTGACCAGGTCCACCAGCAAAGAAAACCCACCAACATCACATCTAGTAAAGGAATCTTCAAACGAATCGGAGGTTAACGTTCGTATTTTGCCGGCAATGGACAGTATTGAATATGCCAAAAATAAAGCCAAAGCAGCAGCGATGCAGTCTGGGACACCGTCAATTTTACAATCTGAATTCGATAAATCAATGCGTGGCAAAGTTCACACGCATATGGTGAGAAAAGAAAATTTGAAAGAAGAGTTAATGGCAAAAACACATTTTGATGAATACAATCCCAAACTGATTCTAGAAACCAGTTCAAGTAGTCGTCTTGCTGACGCAGCTGCACCATATACACATCCCACGGTTGAAAGAACTAAGAGTGATCCGAACAGTTTAGCCAATAGACCCCGATTTAGTAGTGTCAACTCTAGAAGGCATGTTTTAATGCACCAGAAATCAATAGATTTAACTCCAGCAGAATCGAGTGATGAGGATTACATTTTTCGCCAAATACCAAGTGCACCGCCTATTGCAACCAAGCGATCTCATTTCGAACTTCCTTCAAGACATCCAGATACGCGTCCACCCTTCGACTTACCGAAAAATTATTTCAAAGAGTTCGACGCGTTTAAAGCTGGTTTTACAAATACTAAAAAAATTGATGATGGATATGATATTCCATACGTCTTGCACAAACGTCATGTAATGAATGGTACTGCACCGGCACCTATGGATGATACAAGATCGCCTCCAGATATAATTATGCTTCCCTCTCAGAATGGTCGTCATGTTGTCAATGCTCATCCAAGATGCAAATATCATGATCACCCAAAGTCACCGCGCTCACCGAAATCGCCAAAATCTCCAAAATCTCCTAAGTCACCGAAGTCTCCGAAATCACCCAAATCTCCAAAATCTCCAAAATCACCTAAGTCACCTAGAACTAGTATTCAGTCAGATCACGTCTCTAAGTATTTGGAAGTAGAAAATCGCGATTTTCTTTTTACCCAAAATATTGATTTATCTAAAGTTAATCCAGTTACGTTAGAAGTGGATAAAAGTAGCCAAATGCAGCATTTACCAAGCCCTAAGAGAGATATTTCAAAAACTTTAGATTCTGTATTATTGGAAACATTAAATTCTAAATTAAGCCAAATTGAAAGTGATTCGGCAACCAGCTCTAAAACTGATAGCATGAGGCAAGAACCTCAGTATCCTCATGATATTAAGTTTGCTATTAATGGACGTAATGTGTCGCAGGCTCCCATATCTAAAGATCCAAAACCACTTACTGCTGCAGAAAAATTACGCGCTGATATTAAATCTAAATCAGAAAAACTTCCACCAAAAAGAGGTCAGAAGTGTAGGGGAACTAGCAAAAAAGGTGTATGCGGAAAAGTAAAAAATAAAAATAACAACAAAATTCGCATCACATCTTTTTCATCAGACGATGAAAGTGTAGATTCTGATGATGTTTTTGGCACCACAGAAGCCGCACCAAAACTTGAATTTTCTCCACCACAGTCGCGGAAAGATCTTGAGCCGATATTACAATTAGAATATGATAAAATTACTTCGGGTGCCTGGCACAGAGGTCAAACTATGAGTTCGACTGAAATAGAGGGATCTCCTCCACAGTGTCGGAAATTGGCGGAACTTGAAGCTAAATATCATCCCCAAGTTTTGGACACAAGCTGTAACGCAACAGAACTAAGACGTATATCTGAACGGTCGATTTCAATTCCTAGTTCTGAAGATGATATAGCCATTAAAAATGCTCCCGAATTAAAGCAAGTAAGTAAAGAAAGTTCTACTTGGGAATATAACGAAAATATACCGTCGCCAATCTTGGAAAGTACAGAGTTTCTTAAATCTGACGATGAACTTTTAGTAGACTTGGAAATTCAAAAGGTTACGGGTATAAGAACGCAATCAGAAGAAAAAGGTGAATCTGATAAAAAAGATTTTACGAAATTAGATGTGAAAAAAAGTTTACGTGACGAGTTGATTTCCCCAATGTTACGTAAAACAGGTGGCACTCCTATACTCTTCGCTCATGCTAGATTGAATCTATCTGAGGGATCTGTGTTCTCTCTGCAGCGACAAAAGGCCACTCAGGACTCTCCAACAGCTAGTCGAAGAGCTAAAAGTTTGGATACTCCAGTTATACAATTGCACAGATTACCGCCTATGAATGCATTTTCTTCGAAAGATGATACTGTTGAAGACATCAATGAAGAAGGAGACATTTTAGAAGAAAAACCGTTGATAGAAGATAAAAATTTTAAGATTAATGGAATTAAAAAAGAAACAATCCATAAAATTGAGGAAGTGGAAGAAGAACATACCGGAGAGACACCTTCAGAAATAAAATCGGTTGTAATCGATAACGAAGAACTAAAGTTGTTAGAAGAGTTAGTTGAGCAGCGTCGGCCGCGATCATTTAAACGCCGATATGATATAACAAAACTCAAGTCACAAGCCAAATCTCCATCAAGATCTCCTTTAAGTAGATCACCAATTTCTCGTTCGCCTTTATCTAAATCACCTTCAAGATCACCAACGTCTTCATTAAATTCTCCGCGAGGAAGTATTAGGAAATTATCCGATTTAAGTGAAGACCAAATAGTGCCTGATATTGAGAGAATAAAACGCAAAGAAAAGAAAAAGTTGACATTGAAACCAAAGGTTGATGATAAGCAAAAGCTTAACGGCAAGTTAAATAAAGGAGGTTCTTTGGATACAAATGCTACACGTGTGAAATCTCTTCAAACACAAAAATCATTACCATCTTCGCTTAAAGAGCGTCCAGATTTCCTGACTGTACCTCCACTAGACATAGCACGTGCTAAGAGTCAAGAGTTAGAACAAGCTGCTAAAAAAGTTTCAAAAGAAAAATCAAAGTCGTTGGAGAAAATGGAAATTAAACGTGGTGGAAGTAAGGAAAGAACAAAGTCACAAGAAGATAGCGACACCGAAATTGCTAAGAGAAAGGAAAAGCAACAAATGCTTTTTGAGGCTGCTTTAAAACAAACTAAGACACTCATTAGTCCTGTGAAAGACACAATGCCACCGTTCCCTCCACCTGAGGATAAGATTTTGGTAAAAACTGAAGGAGATAAGATAATTATTGAAACTAAAATAAATAGTAAAGCAGAAGATCATGTATTCATTGCTAAATCTCCTAAGAAGTTGGATAATAAGTTAAGTGGTAAAATTAGTAGGAGTTTTGAAGACCAAAAAAGTTCAAAAACGAATAATAAAATAAACAAAAGTCTAGATGAAAATAAATCTAGTCAATCATTGGAAGACAAATTGGATGATCTTGCAGCGTTGCAAAAGTCACCCAAAACATTGTCCAAAAAGCAAGAAATTAAACAGCAGATTGAAGGGAAAGTCGTTTACCAAAAAGTTCATCCGAGTGTAAAGTCAAAGAGTTTAGACAGAAAAGTAGATGTGCACTTGGACGCCAAGGTGAAATCCAAAAGTCTTGACAGAAACTATGTTACTCCTGCTACTGAAACTATACCGACCAAACCTCTACCAATACCTGATAAGTATTTCAAACAGGAAGTTGTAACCGTTGATGTTCATTCGACTGTAGTGGAAGAAGATTCAATCAAAGAATCCGAGCCCAAAGTCGTATCGCCAACTCACAGTTATAAAGAAAAAACGGAAGATGATTCTTCAATAGAATGGATGACTAGTTCTCAGCACACAGTGATTGAGAATGACACACAAACTGTTATTATGGAGCGACGAAAAATCGACTTGTATAATAAACAACGACAAACTGAATTACAAGAAAGTAAAAGTTCTCAAGACATACATAGCTTACTTACAGATAAAAAACCGGAAGTAACGCGATTAACCAGTGAAGAGGAATCCTTGACGGAAGTGAGTGAATTGAAAATGTCAGATGAAAGTAATATGTTAGGTATTTCATTGCCTTATATCGATGCTGACAGTTCCTCTGATCAAGATCAAACGTCCAGAAGGGATGCGAAAGCTAAATTGCATCGTAGGAAAAGTGATGATACTGGTTCTTGGATGACAGTTGATTACGAAGAATATACTGCAGATACAGAACTACCTTTGTCGGATACAAGTAATAAAACAAATAAAAGTAGAAAACCATTAGATCCACAGAGTACATTTGAAGAATCTTCTGCAAGTTTGGTGGAATTTTTGAAACACGAGTCAATGTCACAAGTACTTTCTGAACCTGAATGCGAACGTGATTCGAAGCCGAGGAAAGATCCGTCTAAATCAGTTGATTTGCCTTTGAAGTTCAAAAATAAAAACAAAATCATTGTTACTCCACCGCAGGAAAATAGTCCTACCATAGAAAATATTCCATTTATCGATTCAAGTTTATCGAAATCTACACACAAGTCAGAGTCAGGAGAACATACTGGCAGTTCAGGAAGTGCTAATGATATCTCTCCAACGGAACAAAAAGCTGAACTTAAAGCATTATTGACAACTAAATCGAGACGTAGTGAATTATTAAAACTTAGTGCAGAAAGATCCAGAAGTTCAGAATCTACCTCCTGGACAAGCATTGAAAAAGATGTCAGTCCTTCAAGCGCTAACATAAAGGGTAGCTCCATTGACGACGAATCTAGCGTTAGTTGTTCAATAGCACGTCCTTTAGGTATATCACAGGATATTGAAAAATTAAACAAGAAAGACCGAGAATGTCTAGAGGAACTTAAACAGGCTATGGAGTATGGTGAAGAGCATTTGTTATCTCAACACACCTTATCCAGTGAGCACTCTAAATCAAATTCTAAATCACCTTCACCAACACCAGAACTGGGACGGATCGAAAGTCCTCGAAGTCCTTCCAAGTATGGTGTTCGAAAATCACCTACGCCAACATTAGAAAAACAAGGACCCGTAGATTCACAAAAGGGTCCAACAGATTCAGAATCCAGCTCGGAAAGTATAGATAGAACTGTGGAACAATTGTCCAGACCCAATGTAAGAAAAAGTGCCCTAGATAAAATAGGTAAGTGTGTAATTGAGGAATCGGAATCAAGTCAATCGGCGGCATCTAAAGACTCTGATATGAAGAAAGATTTGCAGAGCACGGTTAAGAAAACTAAAATTTCTATTACAATATCTCAAGAAGATCAAAATACTACTATCGATTTTGATGACGATGGTAACGTTATAACACCGACTCTTGAAAAAGAAATAATGAAAAAGAGGGCTTTGAAAGATACTGATCAAAAGAGTTCCTCCAAATCTAGTATGGATACAACCACTACAACTACTCCATCGAAGGGCTCATTGAGTGTCGACGATTCTTCTTCAAGGAGAAAGGGACGTCTTGATGAGCAAAAAAGTTCATCAAAATCTAGTATAGATTCGAGAGGATCTTTGAGTGTGGAATCTAGAGGGTCGTTTGAAACTACTGAATCTACTTCAGGTTCATTAGGTGAAGCTTATCGACGTGGGGAAGAATTAAAACCAACTTGGCGACCATTTTTTGGTGCATCAGGGAGTGAAAATAGTACCAGTATTGAAGAAGCTTGGATTCCTCAAGATCATGAAGGATATGAAAGTTTAAATGTTTCCCGAGATGCTTTCGAATACAATAATCAGCGAATACTAGATGATTTTCAAACATTCTCGAAAAATCCACCTCTATCATCTAACACTTCTAAAGATTCTACTGAGGCAGACTTCACAGATGATTTGAATGATTTTCCTGTCAATTTTCTATATCCTGCTACGTCATCGACTACTTCTGATGTTGTTATTGGGTATGGTCAAAATTTTGGTCGAACGTTATCACGTATCTCAGAACGGAGTACTGCTTCCGAAAAAACTAGTGCAGATGAAGATTCTACCAAAGCATGTTCGCGATCTGAAAGTATAAATGAAGAATCACTGAATTCGAGTGACCACCAGGCGAGTCTTAGTTCTGATCCACCAAGTAACGCTAACGTCGCTTACATATCAGACACTGACCGAAGAACATCTGCAGAGATGCCAGACATCCCTATTGATCAGACTAAAATCAGTGAAATGTATTCTGAAGCTAAAAAAGATCTTGAAAAGATGAATAAAAGAAAAGATGAAACTGTTGAAGGAAAGAAATCTAGCGATAAAGTTAGTCCTTTGAGGGCACAGTCGAAGCAGTCTAGCTCGAGTCAAGATTCGGAAGACTGGCCATTGCCAGAACTACCGCCTCAAGCGGCAGCCAAAGATGTTTCAGAAATTACAAGGCGAAAATCTAGTGATTTTGAGGAGTGGCCATCGCTGCCTTCAAGCCTTTTAGAGACTCCAATTGTGGAAAAAGTACATATTTACTACATGAGCAATGAACCAGAACAGGCTATGAAAGTTACTATACAATCTGAGAGTTCCAAAGGCCATATAGGTTCAGATGACGATAGTGATACTTTGAATAATGACGATGACCTAGAAAGAGATATTCCTGAATCGAAATCAGAAAAAATAAATGAACCTAATAAGGAAGTTTTGAAAAAATCTCCTAAAGTTATTCCCTATGATCAGTCAGGATATATGGTAGAACCTTTAGAGAAACATGATGAATTTACGTGCTTGAACAAAGGCGTTGTACCGAATTATGATAAGTCTTGTTTAAGTGGAACTATAAGCAAAGCAACCTGTTTAATGGGGGATATGGGTTCTTGTTGTACGCGTGCTGAAAATAAGTCTTTCAATATCAAAGGTAATATTGAAGAAAAAGTAATTATTAGTCAGCCACAGAAATCTCCCACAAATCATAGCCCAATATTTGAAGATGATCATTTATATACAGATGATGTTTTTGGCGGTGACAGCAAGTCTTTATCACCAGACTTTGATAAAGGTTTTTCGCAACTGGGAACTCACAAGTTTTCTTGTGGCTCAAACAATTCGGACACATCTATAGATGATCTTCTATCACAAACGAATGCCGAAGAGACCGTCAGAGCAGTAACAAAGCTTAGTATTGGCAGTGCAGGGACATGTAAAAGATGTAGTCACAGCAGCCATTCTGAGGAGGAAACGAGTTCTTTTGGTACTGATTTAGATGGTACTGTCAAAATTGGTTTACCTCAGAAAAAATGTACGCATAGTTCACATTCAGAGGATACTTCTATTTGTCTAAGTATATCGGAATGGTCCACTGGCACAAATACAGTTCGACAATATGCAAATTTGTCAGCGTCTGAGAGTATATCAGCAGTTTCGGTGCCGAAGAGTGAAAAATCGGAAAACGCTACCCCAAAAATGTATTCAGTTTCGCAAGCAAGTAAAAAATCGGAACCCAAGCCGAAAATAGGCTCTCAAACAGAAGCCAGTTCTAAAAGTAGCAGTCTTGATAAGAGTTCAGAAAATATTAAATATGACAAATTATGTAGTTCTGAAACCACCATTTCTAAAAAGGGTATCGATAGTAGTTCTGGTACAAAAAGTGATAGTACGTTGACACTAGCTCAGTCCATATCTGATTGGTCTGCTAGTACCAGTCACACTCTCGTAGCAACTGCTAAAGAAGATCAACAAGAATTAGAAGATACTAAGTCAGATGCTACTATAGTAAAAGAATATATCCCTAATGTAGAGGTAAAACAAGACATCGAAGTTCCTACGGATGCAAAATCGTTATCACCAAAAGAAGAACAACCTGAGACCAAGGAACCTGTACTAAGACTAACTGCATCCTACGTTGGTAAGAATGATAAATCTTCCTCGATTAGTTACAGTGATAAATCGGATAAATCTAGTTCTAGCTCACTAAGCAGCTTACAAAAACATACAAATGGTGTATTGAGATTTGATCAAAGACTGAAAGGCTTCCCTCAAAGTGATGCAAATCATGAACGATATGTAAAAGTACCGCCAAAAAGTTTAAGTTATGAAGAACAAACGCACAGATATTCAAGACCAGCAACACGCTGTCAAAGTGAAGACAGCGGTTATAAGCCTTATATTGTAGGACCACAGCCTGAGATTGATATCGAAGTTCCATCTCAGCTTTATAGTCAAGAAGAAAAGCATAGTGAGCGATATCAAAGTCAAGAATTTTCTAATATTATTCGTGAAGAGAGTAGTAGCCAGTTTGTTAGGTCCGACTATAAACCCTTAGCGAAACATGCAAGCTACGATGATAAGACTCTATCCAAAAATCAAATCAAGGAATATAAAACATCTCAACAATACCGGAGCAAACCTAAAAGTTGGTCTTTCCACGAACACTATCTTAGTTCAGCTGATTTACCTATTATAGCAGTACCGGAAATACCGTCTGTGCATAGAGAATTTCAAGAAAAGAAAGCGATGGATCGATCTGGAAAGACTCCTCTTTCTAGATGTTCTCCATATTATTCTAGCAGTTTGAGCTCAGAGTCTCCTCCAATACAACCCTTGAAAGCCCCAGTAAAAAAATCCTTACTGGTAAGAAATATTTCGCTAAAAAGCCCACCGAGTGGCAACGACACAGACAGTTCCTTAGATGTTATTAGGGATCCGCGAGAACGAATGAGAACGTTTAGGCGTAAAAAACAAGTTACTGGGGCTCGTAAGAAACAAGAAAAAATTCAAGATGTCTTAGAAGAAGATTCTACAAAGAGCCAGTGTTCCTCTGAGAGTGACAAAATTCATAAAATGCTGGGAATAAGATTTTTGACTGTTGATGATCCTTTGCGACGAATGGAAAGTTCCGAATGTTCAGATAGTTACATTCCAGAAGTAGAGTCAGGTTCTTCAGAAATGTCTAAGGCAGATTCTAAAAATTACGATACTCGAGAGCTTGCTAGTTATTCAGAAGATGAAGAACAAGTTGAGTATGCGAAATATAAGAGTCCAACATATGAATCTCAACAATTCCCTGTTACTCATATAGCGCCAGTCCAGTTTCAAGGTTTTGGGTCTTCCGCAGACGAGGATGAAACTGGTTTTCCGCGTTTTGATAGGTTGGGCCGGCTGCGTCATCCATACCTCGATACCCAGGAACCGCCTTACGTTCCAGAGGATAGTCCTCCTAGAATGTCATACTCTAATAAGAGTAGCCGACAGTCGTCTTTGAAGAAGCAAAAATCTACTGCATCGTATCGTCAATCTGACGACAAGTCCTTGGGAGAATCGTCAGGTCAGCACCAACCCAGGGCAATGTATTACAATGAGCCGAGCGACAGAGACGACTCAGACGACTATGCCTACCCTATTGACACGATTAAAAGGGCTCCGAAGATGCCAAAGTCAGGCAGCTACTTATTCGAGCGCGGAGAATCAGTAGCTTATTCTGATTCGGAGCTTCCGCAGGATAAAGACGAGTACGAAGCGTACAGGGGCAGTCCATACCCGGAGCATTACGAGGAGGTGGACATGTTCCAAACTCAGGAGTGTTACCCGCAGTACGATCAGGACATTGAGGGGACGGACGGTAATGAGGACCGCTACGCTAGAAACCTTGACCAGCGATTCAGTTTGAACAACGTGGAGAGATTCTACTCCAGTCATTACGTAGACTCTCAAGCCTCGAGCGACAGTCCCGAACAAAAGTTTGACGTGTCCACGCTCCCGCCGCCTCTGTGCTCCGACGACGAGAATGACTAATTGCATTTTAATATAATTATTATCAACACTAGTTCCCCCGTCGTAGAACCCTCGTTGTATCAATGTTTACGATTCAGTGCGCGCTCGTGCTACTACTCACTATGCGTTTCGGGTTTAAATTCTAATACGCAATTGTTATCGATATTTAATATTAGTATACTTATTATATTGAATATTTACATCGTCACTTTAAATAATTTAGATAAAATATATAGTGCCAATTCCGGATAGAGCGACCCTTTACTATCCTGTAAACTTTAATGCGGATTTATCCTATACATTTAGCTTATTAAGATATCTAGTCGTAGTCGTACGTGTATTGATCGGGTGTAATCAATTTAAATCAATTACTACTTGACTGTTTCATTGTATAGGGCAAATATATAATTATGTTATGAAGTCTGTTTTCTCTCCAAACGGGCAATGTTCTCAGAACAAATTCCTAGAATTTAGGTAGTGCCAATTTTTTCCAACGTTATTCGTTACGAGTGTTTAATTGTTGGTTGATAAATTTGTATTAGTGAATCCATACAACTAGTATTATATAAAGGCTGTGATTTACTTTTTCGTGGTGAGATCCTAGATCTGGTTTGATTTTGATATTATTCTAAACTGTTATAAGTTTATCATTATTTTATCCATGACATTCTCGAAACTCATGCCATATGATATGCTGCTCAAATTTGTCATAATTTTTTGACATTTTATTTATATCCAAATATTGACGTGTTTACTCTTAGGTGTGAAATAGTCAAGTATATAGTACGTATTGAGATTTAATCGGTATTTACATGTGTGTGAGTGAATAATAAATCTTTAACATTATTAAGCATCGAAATCACGGCATCAGTAGCTAGATTCAATATGTTAAGTTACATATACATTGTGTTTTAATTAATTTATTAAATTTTAATATACTTATTTCAGTGTTATTTAAACGGAAAATGGTTTGAGGGTAAGCAATGATAATTAAGGAGAAAATGTAATAAAAATAATTGTTTTTGTCATTGTTAGCACAGTTATGTGTTGTGATTTGGTTATTTAAACGAATTCTTTGCAGCCACTAATAATAACATAATTTTATTATAATGTACTTTGCAATTTTTTTCTCCAATATTGCCAAATTTTTGCAACATCGTCAAAATACAATGTGTTTTTGTACACTTGATCAAATGAAGTGTGCGGATACTAGGCATAAAATTACCGACAAAAACATTTTATTTTAATTTTTTATATTTTTTTTTTTATAAATCCATGATAGTGGAGATCGAAGAGACCCTAGTTTGACGGTGAATATCATAACAACGAAAATAGATAGAACAATAGTTACTTCAGAGAATTGGTTCATTAGATCATTAACTTTAATAAAACGTGCAAAAACGACTATGTTAATGACCCCGTTTTAAAGTTAGAGGTCAAACATCAGTAAAAATCAAGTTTTATTCTTATTATTTCAAATAGTTTATTTTTTTTCGAAGCTTATGTTTGATATTGTTATTCACTTTATTCGCTTAAGTAGGTACACTTTCTAGCTTTCAAAAGAGACTAAAATACACGAAAATACACTGTTCCTAGACAAAGAAATAAAAGAAGTAATGAAAAAGAAAGGTTTTTAATAAAGAAAAAATAAATTGCTCTTATTTTCGAAAAAGTATTAAAAAAAAATTAAAAAAAGTTATTGTCGGTAATTTTTTGTCTAGTATCGAGCACACTTCGTTTGATCAAGTGTAAAAGAAACACATAGTATAATCTTTACACATTTTTTGAATAGCATTTATCTAGACGTATAAAGACACTTTTGTTACAACTGTTTGTTTTGTTGTGAGATTTTTATGACTTTAAAATGTTCGTGTTAAACTAATTTACAGAGGAATTTATATTGTAGTGTCCTTGCTCAGTGTCCTAGCCCTAAGTTGTATGTTTACTGAAAATATTGCCGTTGTGAAGAAACTTTGATGTGACAAATATATAGACGAAATACTTTTCAACCTATGTGTTAGTACCACTGAATGGAAAGTTAATAAATATAATGTTACTAGATATAAAGGTTCCCTGTGTGACAATGTGTTCAGTAAACTTATGCATCAATTAGTGTAGACGCTACTTTATTATAAATCTAAATAAATTTATAAATAAAACTTGTTTCTTGGTCAATTCGCTGGGAGTCAAAATAAATTAGTTTCTTAAGTTTTTTTATTGCAATATTATTATCATTAAATATACTCAAATGTTCGGCGTACAAAATTCGAAGCTGCCCAAATTTTAGAATATGATAATCGTCAGTGGAAAGCGTAAAATGCTAAAGCGCCATTTTGATCAAAACGACTTATATACATCGTTGGATTGGATTTTTTTTTCTGCGTCCAACGATGTATATAACTCATTTTGATCAAAATGGCGCTT
>DWKA01000152.1:0-21257 GCA_018249155.1 Panoquina ocola ocola
GCAAATAGGTAGCAATTTTCTAAATCTACATCAACGTTAAATATGAGCGGTGACCGGCCATTCTGATGCACGCTTTAAATCAAAGTTTCGAAGACAATCCAGTTTACAATTGTCGTCCAATCAAGTCCGCAATGAAAGTAGTCGATTTTATAATTAATTTATTTTACTCTTAGCAGATATACGAGTACAAGCGACTGGATTTACTGGTACATTCGTTTCTCAAAGGACAACAGTGTTGAAATTTCAGGCAAGTGTAGCAAGTTTAGCATTGAAACGTTTTGCAGACAATATGACGTGTATTCGCGCAGCAAGGTTTATCAGTTTGCCGAAGTAGTAATGGTGGTTGCGAAAACGCGAGATATGAATGCGTCTATACCAACACGCGTATGGCGATGGGTGCAATCAGAGCATTGCGGGTTGCAACACAATGCCGGCTTGGCGAATAATCTGTTCCGCTGCAGAATAGTTAAATCAATTATTCATAGTTCTGACTGCTTTTTACATTTACATTGTAAATTGGCACATTTCCACGATTAGAATTGGAATACGTACCGGAACAACGATAGAATTGATTATTTATTTGTAGATCAATAGAACTCGAAACTGTAACGACTGTAAATATAAGTGACATCATTTTTTATATTTTTAAATAATAATCGCACTTATATTTGTGGAACATGCAAAAAACGAGATATTCTCTTATGACAAACCTAAATGTCAAAACCTTCTTTCCAAAAAACTTTTAAATACATAAATCTCGTACATGTTATTAAATGTTTAGATAACTCTTATCATTGTTATCCTCGGATAACCAACTAAGATACTCAAAGAAATATATTTGTATTGTACCGGGTACGGTATTGGCATTCTAATTCTTTACTCTGTTTGGTAAACGCAAGAACTTTCTAAGATGTTATTTATAGAAACAAGCTATTTTGACTGTTTTAGCAGTAACAAAATATCAGATATAGGGAGATGGAATAAAGTATATTTAATATGTAGTTTTTAAGTCAAGGTTTTGTTTAAATTGGAATTGTAATGATTAATGATGTTAGTAATTAGATTCTGATAACAATCTAGATTGACTGATTGCAATGGATTGATGACAGTGACCAGTAGAACAGACGCGTCTTGCAATAAATGACTAGCTCAATAGACGAACCATTTCAAAACGTTACAGGAGCTTGGGAAATACATAAATCATTAATAGATTTCAGGTTTTTGGTTTAGTAGGTATTCCAATATATATTTGTATTTTGAATCTCATTGATATGAATCAACGAACCGCGATTGTTGTATCTATTTCAAGAAATCTCTTTGTAGCTAGGTTGGTATTTAATGAATGTCGATTAAGCGAACTAAGCGACGTTGTTTGTGCATTCCGTTGGGTCCGTGTCAGTGTTATAGTGAGATAGAAACTTAGCGGGCTGAGAAGAGCCTTGACGGATGCCAATTATATCATGTATAATATCAATTACATAATGTGTGCGTATGTATTTGTTTCATATTAAATAGCCTTCACCAGCCTTAATTTCACCTTAAATTTTAATTCCATCTTAAATGAGTAATATATGAATAACTAACTACATACAAATAAAGCTGTCGGTACAGTAATTTTGGCACTATCTGTTGAACAACATCGCATAATAAACAGCTATTACTACATGAATTCGTATTCATGTTCTGGCGTAAATTGGTACAGATGCCTAGCATAAGTTCGGCATATTTCCGTCGATTTGGCTAATTTGGACATGGTCATCAATGAACAACTTAGTGAGTTAATGCCATATTATATCATAACATGACGCCGGCATAAACCTGCAGTTGTTATTACCACCCGGATAGAAATGATATCATATGCCAAACAGCCAGATAGCCTTTTACTCCAACAATATTATCATCTGCTATGCCGATTAATGCTGACTCAGCCAAAATGTGTCAATTTATTTCAATAAATAAAATTCATAAAGAATTGGACACAATATTCTCAAGGAAAAAACTAAAAATGAGGATTACTAATTCCAACAATGATTCTGTCAAGTTTAATAAATTAACAAAACATGCATCACATACAAAAATTCTAATTTAAAAAGTTTCGTAACACATTTTCATTAGTATTAAAATGTTAGAAGTTAGATAATCCAGCTGCATTATCCTCATTTGTTTTCAAAATACATTATGGTTTTATTATTAAGCACGAGGTAATATTAAGTTTTTCGTAATGCTAAATGACCGGAATAACAAAACATTCCTTTTTTATTGCTAACTATACATTTTTAAATGGAGCGAAGCCAAGCGTAACGGGAGATAACATACGATTACACATAAACTTGTCCTAGAAAACCTCTGTATACATATTCATGTTAGCAGTTAAAAATAACTGGTTTGGGTAAACAACGAAATGTTGGTATTTCGCGACAAGTTGTCACGTTAACTAGTCGAGGCCCACACTAAACTATTGAAGATTTGAACGAACGACGTTGCTGTCACGATCATTAGCACCTTTCAACGATAAACATCACAGATAATGATTTGTTTCATTCGTATTTTTTTACTGTTTAACACACAACACTTTCACTGTATGTGGCGGCGCGCGACGCGTCCGTCGCTGCGCGGGCGCAGGGCAAACTCGCGAGCCTCGCGCCTCCCTCTCCCACGCGCTAGCAACTGTAGCACCGTGGCCACCGTGGGCGCACCTGAATCGCCATTTTCGTACCACCCTTCATAACATGTCTCATATTTGTACAATGACCACTTTGCACAAACGGCATACACAAATTGTTTGGTCATGCCTTATTTAAACCGTTGGAATTCTATAAGGCTTCCACAAATTGGAGTGTCGTAATTTCCGATGGTCAGTTAGTTTTACGGAAATCTACAGGCTTTACCCAATTATGCAAGTAACGAAAATCTTTCCACAAGATCTGACTGTACCAAATTTACAATTGAGTCAACTCAATAGTTGGACTCAATAGTCCTATTCAATGCGAGTCTAGACAGAGGATAGTCGAAAACAATCTAATTGAATCAGAACCACATTTTAGAAAACTGGTCCCGCCAGACCGGACGCGAACTAGGCCGATACTTCATCTGTTGGTAATACATTTTGGAATTCGACGAGTCAATAATTAATAAAATTGACAGCATTATCAAGGTAATTACTATTCTGTTAATTGGTAAAACAGAAACAGATCAAAACGTAGGAAGCAAATAAAAACGCCATAACATGCTTTTAAACGATACGACTACAGAGCGAAGAAGAACTCGTCTTTAATCATTTACAAAATTAAACCAAATTAGGCTGAAGATAATAGATATCATTAGGTTATTACGATTAAGGTGTGACGCAATGAGTTTTTACAGAAACATGATTAGTAATGGCAACAATTACAAAATGCAGTTGTTTTAACGTTTCTCAAAACAAAAGAACATTAATGCTTTGTAAAAGGTTGTAATGGCGCCCGGATCATGTCGTCACGTAACGCAGCGGTTGGGAGTACGAGTGAAGCAGCTGAATAATTGATCCCACGTTCGATTTCATCGGCATTTTCGTTAAGTTGCTCAAGACAATCGTTACACTTTCCTATGATACATTTAGATTACAGTTCTTCATGGTAAAGGCCTTTAACCTTACATAAAAATAGTAGTTTTGTCTGATATTGTTGTCTTCCAACGCATCCTGAATAGCATTATTCGTTATATCGCAAGTGCTATTAAAATTTTTCACCATTTTACGATACTACAAAAATTTGATTCATCTAATTAGCTGATTATCGATCTGATTAGCTGAATTCTTCATAAATTCTCAGGCGATTTCAGTTTAAATGTGTAACGAACGAGTAAAGAATATTTTCCGTCGTCAGTATTAGATATTTCTCAGTAGAATTTTAATTATATGTGTAGCTTAAAATTGCAATAAGGTATTGTACAACCACTAGTGAAAAAGATCGAAGACATTCGAAAGCATCTTGTCCTTCGGTTCGGTTCAACTCGTGCATTTCGATCCGCTCCAACGACACACGGATTTTCCGCGGTTGCCCAACCAAGGCTACCTGATAATCGATAGCTGGTACTTCCCGTTGCCATATGTGAAATGGAACCAACGTCAATACAATGACATAATTCCATTAGTTAACTCTTCGATCTTTCTTCTCTCACTTACGAAACACACTTGTTTTGAATTATAAAATTAATTTCTGCGCTCGGTGTTCAATATAAGCAAGTATAACTTACCTGCACCTATCTAAATCCATGTATTTGGTCAACCGTGTGTTTAGTTCACATACATTTAGCACTGTATCTACTACTGGGAATTTTCTTAGATAAGAAAGAGATCGGTTGAAGCCAATTCTGGGTGTTTTACCTAAAATTGCAATTTCGTCGGACTAGATCAAGTGGATCTAATTCAACAAAACTTTAAAAAAAACATGAAGAAAAGCTCAAGTTATTGACTTTCTGTGTCGGTGGCATACTTTTTACATGTTGAAACTGATTACCTCCAAGATACTAAAGTCGTTGCAAAAATGTCCAAATCTTACGCGTTAAAATTCCTTCAACGTCAGGCTATTTACTTAGATGCATCTTATACGGAATCTTATTTTGGTCTGTACTCCGTCAGATCACTTAAGCCAATCTCGCAAGTGCAAGTAAATCGTTCTATCGGTTACGTATACTTAAATATATTCTGAACGTAACTAGATTATCTTATTACGACAATCGGCGTGCATTTAGCGTGAGGCAAGACAACCACGTCATATCAAATGTACACGGGCATAATGTAACTACTGTTGTATTAAAGTAGTTTCTCACGATTTGATGTTTTTTTTGTAAACGTTTTGTCAAAAATTGCTTCCACATATTTTGCCATTGAATGATTATTTTACGACATGTTTTATTTTGTCTAATAATATGGTAGTTAACAAAGCCACGTGGACCCTATTGTAATAAATAATAATAATAATGTGCTTGCTATGAATGAAATCTTAAAAGTTCTTAATGTGGAGTCGATTATCGAAGTCTCTACAAAAACCATTGACACTGTCTGGTATAAAAATAATTATAGTACAGAAAAAGCATTTAATTTGCCGAGTAACGAAATCCTTGACTAAATAAGTATCCAAACCTTGTAATATTGAGACTTAACTTAACCGAAGCCGGAAGTTAAACCATGGTCTCTAAATCTTAAATCAAATCAGTAAGGCCGAGGTCGCGCTATGAGCAATTAAGAAGAAACTTTAGAAGCATTCAATCATTTTTTAATTATAATAAAAGTAAACTAAGAATATTTTATTAAATATTTCGCTGAGGCTCGAACTTTTGAGTCAAGTGATTCAACCATTGAATGTAAGAAATTAGATATAATAATTATAGTCCCTAATAACAGGTACTATTAATTAAAACTCATTAAAAATGTTTCCCACGCTTAATTACTTAAAGATTATAACGTAAGAGCTAATATTAATATTGTCATAAGCAGTAACATTAACTGGGCAGTACCGAAGGCTAATTTGATGTTTGAAAATTCTAAATAGGAATACTAGCGACTGTTTTAAACCAGATTGTAGTGTGGTATTCTGTATAAGTAGACATTTCATATTCATGTTCTCTCTCTGAAGTTGTTACGTCATTGTCATATAAATTAAAGTAAAAGGCAATATTTTTAGCACCTGTTGCCGACTTATGGTTAGTTTAGCAGTTAGCTCATTTGAAAGGAATCTATAAAAAGTATACAACGGAAATCCGATATCAGTATCTTTCTTTAGTTGTTAGTATCAATCGAAAAGCTTTACGAGTGTTTTTATTATATTATCTACATTCACTCTGTGTATATAAAAATTCACTCTCGATGTAGTCGTGAAATCTCCAATCGAGACAGCTATAAATAACAAATTCCTTATGTATTAGTAACAGACAGTCTCATTTATCGGTGCATTAGCACAGCAATGGTATGTTTCATAACAGGCTGCGAGACGACGTCTATAAATCTACAAATTCTCAAGCTTCAAATGAAAGTGTTTTCAATAGATCCCAATAATTAAAATTTCACGCTTTTTGCCTTCAAGCGTTTATGACAGCGTTGTTGATTTACAATAGAGCACACGCTGTCTCCTCCACTATGACTGGGGAACGTGCTAACAATTCCACGAGAAAAAATACAAAAGAGCGAAGCACTGATAAATTGGAGTGAAAAATGTCACTCGATATTAGGCTTCTAATCTTTATACATGATAAAATGATCATTGATATACACGCGATGTAGAGAGATCTGTCTCAGATTAAACTGATCAACGACCGTAACGTTTTGATCAATACTGAGTATTGTGATGAATGTCATAAAACAGTAAGTAGCAAGAAAATTCTTATAGTAGTATACCGTTGAAAATATGGAATTTAAAGCAAAATAACAAGATAGAAGATTGGGCAAATACGTTCGTTGATGAATATAGAATTAATTAGATGGTTGTATTTCTGTAGAAGTCTTCAAGAAATAGCAGCAAAAATGTGTTACAAGATAAACATGAAGAATTAAATGATGATTAAATAAGTAACCGAAGCAGATGTGGAAGTACAAGTTCCTCGACTTGTCAATCTGCTATATTATAATCTTTGTAAATTGCTGGTCGAGATGAAACAAATTTTGTAGCATTATTTCAACATTGCATGTCTACGGTAGATTATAAAATAATTACCTATGGTCGTTTTTGCGATATTAAGTCCGATTATATGTATATTTCGATGAGTTTCACTTCTACATTCAATGCAATTAAGAGTTTCGTAACCGCCTGAGAGTATGAAAATAAATCATAGTTGAAGTTTTAATCTTTGGGATTTTAAACATTAGTTTTTTCAAGGCGAAGTATTTCATGGGAACTAAATTTATAACCTGTGAAATAACGAAGGATAATATTTAAAATCAAGCATTGTCATATTCATAACGACGGCTTCATTTATTATTTAATTTTGCAGTTTTATTTTTTCTAATAGTATAATTGTATTAATTGCTAGTTACTGTAGGTACTTTCCTTCGGGACAAGTAATTGTTACATTCACACAATTATTGAAACCATACTTTTTGTATAATTATCATAATTTGAAATTGTGTATATTATTTATTGAATGTAAAAATAAAAAAAATGCTGTCTGTATTATTAGAAAACAAAGACCTAAAATGATAACAATAATTATGTATTATTATCGGTAGGCATTCATCGCAATTGCTAAATTTCGAACCATTTCAAACCTTATACACTACACATTATGAAACGGCTAATAACACTTAAGTAATGCCAACGGCGAATCACTTGGAATTACACACATCATTTCATTGCATACTGCGGCTGAACAACCAGTTAAGATAGACATCAATTGGCAACGTTCGGTGAAAGAGTTGGAATGAAGGAATACCTCGACGCGAGGTCTTCGGTAGTGGTTACCTCTAACTATGCAATGCATACAATTTACGGTCAAGGATGAGTAATGTACTTACTGTTCGTGTGAAAGAATTTGTTTTGATTCATATGACACTATTGTTTATAACGTATGGGTTAGACAACTACTTCTGCCTTTAACGGGAAGCGTTTATAATTACCAGGGTACTTAACGGTTACCTCGTTTGAATTTATAGCAATAGTTTTAGTTATATGGCCCATTTTAGTCTTTGGATGATTGCATGCGCAGAATATACAAGTACTTACGATGTTTTGCGTGTCGTCTTTAAGAACTCGATCAATCAACTTTTAGTCTAAGATTTTTTTCCATTTTTTATTCTTCATAGAAACTTGTATCTCCTTTTTTTAACCATATTTTATTAATTGTGTTATTTTCTTTTATGAACTTTAAAAATAATTTAACGTTTTAATTCAGTTGTGTGATTTAAACTCTAAAGCATACTTGTATTATTTTTATATAACCACTCGTCTGATGGCAAGTGGGAAAGAAATTCAAGATAGTGAGCGGACTATCTTAGTAAAAGCCTATTAATAAACAACGAACTTATAAAACTTAAGACCAATTATTCACATTATGTTGCAAACTCTTATATTATTCTCAAAGCCAGTATGTTATGTAACTTTTACAGCCTACAAAAAACCTTTAAAACAGATAGATCGATAGCCAAAAAGAAATTTCTTTCTTAATATTTACATAAATAATCTTGGTAGCTATAAAATGATCTCTATTTTATACGCATTTAAATCTAGTAACTTGAATATATGTGCATAGTAAATTTAGATTTGCATATTAACAATTTTAATTGCCAGTTATTCATGGGCATTAACAAGTTTTCTAATAGTCGTAACAGGATTGGATTTATTTATGTTCACAAATATTATAATTATAAGACACATTCAAGGATACGCAATTCATATAAATGAGGTCACTATTTGAATCAAAGTTTATGAATGTGTCATAGTCTCGCATGCTCAGCATTATTTAGGCGAATGATACTAAATATTCTGGCAAGGCTTCCTACGCGTATTGTTCACAAATACAAAACAAAATAATAACGGATTTTACTGATTGAATTTCCAAATTACATTTTCTGAAAACCCATATTTCATGAATTGAAATATGCTACCTTTTAACAATACTATGTTTATGAATGTTTATGAAATCGAGATAAATCAAGTGATCGAGTGAGAATAAATAGGTACATACTATTAGAAAAAACATCTATAAATAAGATATATGAAAAATAAAACAAAAAATGAGCAAGTACCTTAATACTTAAAAACTTACAATATGAATATTGATACTAAATCATAAAAAGTTAATTGAGTACACATAGAACAATGAAATAAAGATCTATGGATGCATCGATCATTCCTCACAGGATCATATAAAGTAAACAGCGCCATCTCTCGAAACATCTTTAAACATAATACCAGCTGGTGATCGAGCTAGAGTACGTACCGCCGCGCATATTGAATAGATGGCGTTACTTACAACATTATTAAACAAAGATTTTTTTTACTTTTATTTTGAAATCAAGTGAATATGTAGTCATCATATTACTCTTACCTTTGTCTTCAGTTGGTTTCGGAGACTTGTGCCACTGATGTCTGACTTTCTGTGACCAACTTACGGGGCTTTTTCGACCCCGACTTCTTTCTCGTACTCTGGAATTCAATTTATCCATATTATTTCAATAAATACAAATTATAAACATACTCGCACTAAACTACTGTATTTCTGCCTCTCGTACATTTTGTTAACTGAACCAATAGCACATACGGCGCTAATATCAAGGAGATAAGCATGTTTGTTTAACTCTTTGGAAAGTAGATATACCCCATAATTTTATAGGTCACACAAGGTGGTACGATAACAATATTATCATTCGCGTCCTGATCCGTAGCCAATTACCCTAAATACCATTTCTAATATTATATTAATCAAAAATAAAAATATTCTAGCAGGTTAAGGGGAAAACGTTACTGATCTATTCTAGACCTCTGTGCTTAGCAATTATTATCAAACGATGATAAAGTCAAACAAACAATCAATATTTTTTAACAATATTCAATTTTTTAAAAGCGTAAGATTACTACGTTTAACTCATAATATCTAGTTAAAGCTAATTTCAGAATTTTAATAAAGAAACAAAAATACTCACATGATAATTTTTTGTTCTTCACTCTTTTCCTCGTCCGAAACATCCACCCAGTCATCGCTTCGATCACTCCTGTCGCTGACGCTCGTCTCGCTGCTCGGCACTTGGAAGGCGATCTCTTGCCCGTTGTAACTAACTACCGATCTCTGACCGTAGATGCTGTTGGTCTTCTGCTCACTAGATAACGTCGACTGGCTGATGTTCGAGACCGTATCGAAAGAGAGACGCTTCTGCACGGCTGACGCTAACTGCTTCTTTAAGTTATGTCTCAGTTTCACCATGCTAGGGCTGTTGGGAATACTCTCGTAGCAATGTGACAGGGACGCCCCGTCGCTATGCTTGATCGTATCATAAATATTCTCAGTGTCGTTATAGCTTGTGTAATCCGATGACACGAAAGAATGTCTCTTATTGGAATCAGGACTATTTTCTTTTGATTTGGGCGGCCTCGGAGGAATTTTCTCGTAAATTCTCTCGGAACCAATTTTCTCATAGCTAACGGTAGAGGTCCCGCTAACTGATTTCGTTATACAGTAGTTCTTATTATTAGTATCACCTGCGTAGGGTTTATAACCTTCAGCAATCTGTATGCCTGAACTAGAGGTTAGGCAGTAAGGTTTTACGGGAGATTTACAATACTCGTAACCATCATCGCTATCCCCATCTCCTCGCGTTCTTTCTTCTAACTGACTTTCACAAAGTTCATAGTTGTGAAAACTGCTTTCGTCACCTTCTGGATGTGATCTCATTTCCAAAAGACACTGGTAAATATTTTCTTCTTCCCTCCTATCAGACTCAGTTTTATGTTCTACAGGTATATCGGGTAGTGGACAGTTAATTTTAGAAGATCTATCACTTTTTACAGTTATTACTACAACGTTTTCAGTGTCTCTTGGTTCCAGAGGTTCATAGTCATCTTCAACAGTTGATTCAGGTTTTGGTTTAGATGTAAAACCGACTAGAACTTCTTTATTATAAGCCTCTATAAGATTACTTTCAAAGTCTAAATTAGGGTCACTGTCGTTATTGTTTTGTACAGTACCGATCTGAGATTCGTTTTTGTCTTGTACTTGAGATTCTGCTTTCAAAATATCTTCATTTTGACTTTCTACGACCGTGACTGTATTGTTATTTGTAACTACACTGACTGCACCGTAGACACTATCTGAAACAGATTTTTCACTATCGGAATAAATTTGAGTATTACTCTTTCTTCGCCATAGAAAAGATTCATTCGGTGTAATAGTTGATTCTATCTCTTGGTATATGTCCGTACGTTCTGATATTTGGTTTTCAGTATTACATGATGTAGATACTACATTTTCATTAATATCTTCCTGAATTATTTCCACAACATGCAAAGGTAACTTTTCGGAATGAATGTAATTTGTTTTATACTTTTTTCTATCATATATTGGTTCTTTTTTAATCTTTACAATATCTAATGGTTGTTGCTTAATTTCTATTTTATTTACAGATACATTATGAATCACTGGCTTAATGGTTTTAATTTTTGGAACACCATCTTTCACCACCAGATTTTTTGTTAATACTAATGATGATTTCTTTTCAGGTACTTTTGGTTTTTCTTTTAATGGGATAATATTAGGAATTTGATTAGATTTTTTCTTCATTGTATTATTATTATTATTTGCCTGAGCACTTATTTCACCTTCAAATTTTTTTATTGCATTTTTTACACCAATTGATTCGGAGGATTCCACAGTTTTTGGTGTGTTATTTGCTGATTTTTTCGTGGGAGTTTCATCAACAGAATCTGATCCACTTTGTTGGCCACTTGAATCCTGATATTGCAAGCGTTTCTTAGGAGATTTTGGTATTTTTGTGCCATCTGACTTCGAACGTATAATGCGTATTTTTCCTGACGAACCCTCAGATATTACTAGTTTATCTATAGAATCCATACTAGAACACCTTTTCTTGTTATGGTTTCTCTTTTTAGAACTTCGTCTTTGCCGTAAAACAATTTTAATATTAGGACTTGAGCTAAGAGTGGATGACGGAGTTGAGCTATTACTAGCAGAGCATCGTGTTACTGTTTGTAAGTCTTCCATAGTTTTAATTAATTTAGATTGTTTATTGTGAGATCCATCACCCATTAAGTCGTTGAATTTTTTTGTCAGTTCTGTTACTTTGCTACTTGTTATAGTCATAGTTTTAGTAGCCAAAGGCGGCCGGCGATAAGAAGCCGATGCACTTTTCGTTTTAAAACTTACTTTTCTTTGCTGTTGATCCACTTTTTTCTTCACATTGGATGAAATATTTTTTGGGGTGTTATTTTCTTTGAACTTGTCCGTCAATTCTTTTATATTTTTCCCTCCGCCCGTGCTTCGAGAGTCTCCGCTTTCAGTGGTGACAGCCAATTGTGCATAGTGTAACGTTGGGGCCGCTACTACTTTATTAGGTGGTGGAGAAATTTGTTCAACTGTTGATTTTAAAAATGCCATCTTAGCTTCGTTGACTGATTTTGCTCTTTCACTAGGTGTGAAAATTGGCTGTAATGGTACAGAATAAACACATTTGTCGTTAGCAGTTTGTTTTTGTTTAATGGCCATTGTATCGGTTTGAGGTAAAATGAAATTTTTCAACAAGGTTTTAATGGTACCGTGTTCTTTTCCATCCGCGTTGTAACCTCCTATCGAAGAAATTAAGTTTTTCGCGGTAATTGGTTCACCTTCCATTAGATTATTTAATATCATTTGTGCTGAATATCTCTGACCGGTTTTCTACGCCATCTGAAACAATAAAAATAACAATGTGAGTGCGGAAAATTTATGATCACAAACGTACCAAAATACATAGTCGTATGCTAATATTATATTGGTATATCATCAATTTGTATGTTTGTATTGTGTCATAAAATGAAGGTGTTAATTTAATTGATAAACTATAAGCCAGAAAACGAGATGTGAATGGTTCGAATAATGTTAGTGAAAGTGTTGCTTTTTTATAAGCACATAAATTTCCAGTGTTTTCCGAATGGTTTCTGCTCCGCGCATTCTGTCATTGTTGTTGTGGTCTCTCACGCGATTGCGTCTTCGATGCAATCTATACTAATATTATGAATGGGAAAGTGTGTTTGTCTGTCCTTTTATTACGGCGCAAGTGTCGATACAATATGTTTTTGTGTGGAGATAGTTGAGAAGCTAGAGAGCAAAGGTGTCTGAAAAAAAAAACTTCTCAATCATGATCTTCTCAGATTATGTTGCGTATTTAAATCTATCCATTATACTGGTGTATGAGTTTGTATTTAAGTAAAATTCTAATTACTGAGGAACATACGCTGTAAATTTTTGTGATATTCATTGCTCCCATGAGAAGCCGGGCTAGCTCGCAAGTAGGCATAGCCATTATAAGTGGTTGCCAGTTTGTTAACTGTTGGCGCTGGCGTGAAATTGAAGTTGCAGAAAAACTATTCGAAACTGGTTTTTATACTGGCCACAGCAATGATTATGGAGAACGTGAGGTGGTTAGCATGACACAGATATGCATCTAATATGACGACGGACAGAAGCCTTGACAAGGGTTCATTGAAACCTATTGTTTAGCTCTTCGTGTATTTGTATCCAATATGGCTCGATTGCACCATTGTGGCATGAGAAAATAAGTGGCCCCTCGTTTATACTCGCAGTAGATATAAACAATATACTTCCAACACTGAGAAATGGTAAAAGTCTTCGTAAAATTGAATCTTTTAAAAAACATTAAATTGATTCCGAAAATCGAGTCTTTTGCACGTTAATTTAGGACCACATATAGCAACTGGAGATTTTTCTTTGAAGCTGATGGAAGAGAGAGGCAAATGGGCCAGTGCTCCATTTGTCAAACGTACAGTGACAGTGGGGATCATTCAATGAGCAGACCTGTCTGTTCTCACTGAGAACTTCTCAGCTATTAACATAAAGAAGTCTCATAATTTCACGGTTTATTTAAACATGAATCGCGCGAATGTCTTTCTTTGTAGACAATAAGTTAAACAGTTGCCAGTAAGTGGGTATTTAGGCGATAATTGTTTGTTTAGCTCAAACATTTGCTACGTGACAACCTCATTACTTGCAAGTGGGATAAAGTGTATACCTGAGTATAAAGTATTCGTACAGCGACCGCAAGTAGTCAATGACCGACTTTGGTCGGAACTCGGAACGGCAATATGCGAAGATTAAACAGTGACTTTTTATTGTAACGGGTGGATGTAGCAAAGTCATTGTATACCTCAAAAGCAGGTATCAACGTCAGGGGTTAACCAACTTCTAAAAAGTCCAGTTCGATTTGATTTCTATCTACATTATAGTAAGTCTATTGGCCTTAAAACAGTTGAAAACTATGTTACTTCTAACGGACTATTTACAGTCCCATGCATTAGTTATTTTACTTGTGTCCTAAGAATAGGCACAAATGTGTTGACATACAGACAACGGATAAGGCGTACCCATTTTCCTCCTTCCTCAGTCTTTGTCAATACATAAAGAACGGTTTCCTCAGTAATTGTTAAGCAATAACTGTACGGATAGGATTCTATTGATGATAGAAAAGAAATAATTCCAGTAGGTATATGGTACATTGCTTGGTTATTAGTATTAAACTTTAGGTCACAACGAGGCTAAGCACGTCACGAGGTTTTCCCAAAAGCAAATCATCGCTCGTCTCTTACAAACTTTTAGTCGCTACCCATCGACTGCGGTCGAAATAGCGAAACAGTCAATTTACTTAAGTTAATAATGTAAAATGGATTTTGACACAAATTATTCAGGATTAAAAAAGAACAATTCGTATTTTTTTCTAACTAAGCGAACTAAGATAGAATTAACTGTTAGCACGGGGGGTCAAACGTGAAGACCCTTGCTTTCACCACTATGGGAAAACTTGAGTATTTGCTGTACTTAGAAAATGTAGAGCTTATTGCGATAAGTTCTGGGTTCATTTTTACTTCCAACAGTTGAGATGTAGGCGTGGTGGAACAGTTGAAGCTAACTAGCGAAATGATGTTTGCTGATGAGATGACAAATTGTGGAAACGAGGTTACAAAATTATGATCAAATTTTACCGTTGAAATGGAAACTGTTTATTCAGAAAATCTAGTTGCTTTGTGAGTAGCTATACTAGTGACTCGGCTGCGCACGTGATTTCGGGGATGGATTAGACTAATTTAGTCTAAGACTATTCAGATCAGAAGAATATTTAAAAATACGCATTAAAATAGTTACTATCATTATTATGAAAATAAGCAATCGTTATCATTATTCAATATCCTCGTGAAGTTAAAAAATCCAGACAATATTTTGACATAAGTAGTATAGTCGAGTAGGTATGTATCTAACTTGAGTAACGTATGATTTAAAAAACCTCACAATTTTTCGAAGGCAATTAAAATTCAATAGTGTTTAATTTACAAGGTAAATAAATCCTATTCTGAGCAAAACTATGGGGCTGACCTCCGAAAAGGCGTGGGCGATACTTGAAGTCTCCAAACCAGAGGTCATTCACATGTAAATAAAATTTTATCGACGACACGTGAGCTTGTTTTATGTTACTCTAATAACGTTCCTTTTCCAAATTTAATTAGCACTTGCTTCGTTAACGAAGAACCAACCCGAGAAAACATACAATTGAATGTTTTCCATAACATTTTCATGTGTTTGGAATCTGCTTGCACTTTTCCATTGATGCTGCCACGACAATCCTCATACAGGATGCTTTACTGACGATGACCTAAGCTAACAGCGAATAAAGTACGAGTAGCAATAGGCTGAATATAGTATAATGCAATCAAATTATGAATAGAAAATACAAAAACTTTTATAACGGACGAACAAAAGCAATACATGATCATATACCTGAAGAACTTTACACAGTTAATACATAGATATAATGTATGAGATCTCTTCACGTGTAACTAATTAAAGATTTTTTTTATCGACAGTCCAATAATTAAACATTAATCAGCAATAAAACCTCTCATACGTCAATCAATAATAATTCACTATCAGCTGTAATAAAACAAGTCCCCGAAACAAGTTTCATTAATTCTTAAATCATAATGTCATTAAACTAGTTTATCAAACGTGTTACGAAACATGGAAAGTTATACGTTATACCAACTAAGTTTAATGATGCGGTCATTAGTCGGTAAGTACGAGGTATGAGTATCATTGCGGTGCTCAATCACAATAAACGGTTTAACCGCTGCTGCTAACGAGATGACGTCGGAAACCAATGACCAACACTAACCAGGTTGCTAACTGTTTACGTATATCACCACAACCAAGTTAAGGATAATTAAAGATACAATTTATGGATCTGAAATGATCATTTCCTAGAGATGTTTTCTTCAGTTCACTTATGTCAAATGTCTCTTCTTGTTTTTCAATTAATTTTCTTTTTTCTTTATTTGTAACTATAGCTGAACTTTATTGTTATTAAGTTACAATAAAGGTTGTCAATATTTACAGATAAATTTGTTTATATTTTTATTAAAAAATTTGGGTAGGTTCCCAAGATTCCGATAATCTAAAGTTTTGGAATAACTTATTTTGGACATGTCTGCTATTTTATTTGTTCTAGGTTATCACAGCGAAGTGTGAACCTGCTAAGCTAGCCATAATAAATGTATGCTTGACACATAATAATATTATAAACTTAGGAAAACAGGTTTACGTTGTTTATTTACAGTTAAAATAAACATTATTTAATGTCTGATGGCATACTACTAAACATCCGAATACTGGTAAGATTTGGCCAGTGCGTATAACTTTAAGATCGAGAAATCTCTTTCCGAGTTTGAGTCTATTGAACAAAAATTGTTCAAAAATGGAACAGTTCCTCTGTTTACAGTTAACCTTGCGATTTGCAAAGTGCTCCGTTTACATAACTGTCGGTGGTAACTGCTAACTGTAAATTGAAGTAATTGAGCTCCATTGATCGCAATTTTGATGATTGCAGCCTGCGAAGTCAAGCGGAAAATACCTCTTTCTTTTCCAAGAAATGATTTACTTGTAATGAAAAATTTTATTACACTTTTCTGCAGACTTAAATTCTTTACTCAGAGAGTTAAATGACGTAGATCATTTTTTAGCCGGCTATAACAAGGCACTAACCAAAAGGGCCTGTTTAATGGTTATTAAGTTTCACTAACGATGGACCGTCAGAGTAAATTTTCGAGGTAAAAACATTTTCAAAAAAATTAAAAAATATCTTGGACACATTATATAATGAACGCTATTTGACGCAAATATGGTTCGCATTTAAGCAGTATTGTTTTCACGAATAATTTCTAATTTGCAAGCTCTGTTAGAAAGGCGATATGTTAGGTAACAAGACAGTCCAAACTGCAATGTTTACCATTTCCACAAAAAGTATTTGTCGATATCGTTGGACAAGACAAGGATAGCGGCGACAGATCACCGGAAGAAATATGTGGTTTTAGAAAATTTTACGCGAATCAGTCACTGAGTAAACAGATATCGTAATAGAGATTTCTCCAAGAGAAATGCAGAACCACAAAGGGCTATAAACGTCTGAGACGCGCCATCAATTTGAAATTTGTCAAAACACATTATGTAAATGCCATAAAAAACGATAAAATGAGCTGTAGTTTAAATATGATTTATGACTTATTGATAGCTTTACGAACTAAAAATTAAGTTTAATTAAGAAATTACGACATGAGTGTTGTGATTAAATAATTATTGGTATAAATTATGATGTGATTAAGATTAAGTAAGGAGTTCTTATTTACAATTATTAGCACATCTCCTCTCACAATGTGAGGGGCACAGGCCATAGTCCACCACGCTGGCCAAGTGCGGATTGATAGACTTCGCACACCTTTGAGAACATTATGGAGAATTCTAGGTGTGTAGGTTTACTCACGATGTTTTCCTTCACCGAAGCAAGTGATAATTAACTTGTAATACGCACATAACTTATAGAAAATTAGTGGTGCGTGCAGGTTTTGAACGCACGACATCCCGTTCGAGAGACCAACGTTCAAACCACTAGGCTATCACTGCCTTAAAACATTTCTACTGCGTCTTAAACTTAAAATAATTTAAATGAACATCATTGCTCCATCACGCCATGCACTCTATGCAATCCACAAACAGACATTAAGAGACGCTTAAGTAAAATATTTATTGCAGTTTCATGCTCTAATTATAAAACAATTAAATTAAGTGTCATTATTTCGTAAATCTAATTACTTCGGTTGCTTTACCTTGGAAACTCCTTTTGATTAAGTATTATTTTATTAAAGTAGTATGGTTATAAAACTTTCGGCTCGGGAAACTGCAAAGTCATAACACCTAAACTTTTTTGATTACGAGTCGATTGAATCTTATCACAGGCTTCATACAATACGCCAGTGAAAACCACAATCAAAGCGCTCGCGGTTTATAGGGTTAGCCAGAAGAAATGAACATACAAACCGATAAACAAACAATAATTCTGATAAACATTGATATAACATCCAAAGAAGTTAGCAATAAACAAAAAAGAAATCCGACTTAAGAACGTACACACACATTCCAGTGTCAGCTCGTTTTGTGACCTTAGTTGTATGACAAAGTCGCTAACAGGTGCTAGTATGTTGTTGTTTTTGAAATCCAAATTAAAAAAGATAGAACGAGAAATACTTGTTGTTTTAGGAATAAATGTAGGACGTAGGTAGTATGAACCCTTTCTCCCTACTTCGCTGTTATTATTAAAAGGATGCGGTAAATGTGACTCCTCCTACGTTAGAAAACAACGTCTTAATTATTAGCCGTTTTGGTTCACGTCACACATGTATACTATGACTTCAGTACTAATGACGTCACAGCACCGGTGCCATTATCATTGTTATAACAATATAAATAGCTGGAGGGGATCATAATGGTGACACATTAGGTCACCTTTTGTTTGACTAATAAAGCTGAGCAAATACAAGCTGAAGAATGAACTACCGAATAATATTGATAGATGTAGAAGGCAACACTGTGTAATTGAAACAATCTAGTACAATAATAAGCCAGTTGACACTTGGCAACATTGGTATGGAAATGACAACGAACCTGATGAATTAATTAGGAATGCGGAAGCCAACAAATATCTTTACCTTTGTTATTTCTACAACTTATGGGAAATATAATACTTTACGTTATTTCTGATTAAATGTGCCAGATCAACTTACTTACTAACAGTTTGGTGACCACTATGTATATAAGGACTAATATTAAGGATCAAATAAAATAGGAAAATGAACATATTCCTTGGAAATATCCAACAAGCTAGTACTTAGACATATCATCAATAATCATCGGCCAGTCGCACGTGAACATCAGCACATTATTGTCAATCAAGAAAGAAGAAAATAGCTAACCAAATTGTCATAATTTCTTAAGAACATAATAGATACTCGGTGTTAGCTAAAAGTAGTAAAAATTCATTGGCGATAGAACAATGTCATATGGGTAGCGGATCTTTGATCTGATGTATTTGCTACGAACGCGAATAGTAAATTAACATAACACAAAATATAACAAAGATATTGTTTATGCATTTATGTGTTCATAGTGTTGATATATTATTAGCCGAAGGAGAATAATTTTCGATTATAGAACCAGCAACTTTCAGGGATGTATGATGAAAATAATTGAACCTTCAATTAATAAGAGACTACAATAGCTAAAATAATAACGGCATCGAATTGTTAATACACCATAACAGCGATCATAACATTAGGAAGGGGCTTCAAGGCTGCGCGGCCCTCAAACTAGAGAACAAACAGCCGGACGCGAGTCAGTCAGTATAATAAGCATTGTGTCGAAACAATACCGGGGACATTGCACCAGACCATCACCCGTACCACACGTATTGTAAGCAGAGGAATACATACTTAGACACAGAAGACAAACTTCTTAACAACGTCAAAAATGTATACCCACAGACATAAAGGCACGATCGATACTGAAACGACATCGATGTATCTGTCGGTGATAGGTTACAAAATTATATAATTTTGCATGTGTGAGTGGAAACGTTTGTTCCTAGCTTACTTTCTGTACTTTACCCTTGTGTTATAAGATCACGTCAGGGTGAGTTGCTTTCGATCTGGTAACCATTATGGTTACATGAATGAACGGATACAATTTGTCAAAGAGTTAGATGCTTTTTAAACATTGTTTTTGTGAGATACCATGAATTCAAGGTACAGTACCTTTCCGAGTTATGGTATCTTCCGCGTTTTAATGACGGATGTTGCAATTTAAGTATGAATGCCTTTCATCCCTGCTATTTGGTATGGTTTCGACTACAGAACCGCTTTTAATAGTATAAACTACAGCTTTATACTTCAAATACAGAACTGCTTCGGACAGTAAAGATATAGACATCAGAACCTTACAGTCCAGGTATTGCTTCGATTACAGTTGTGTTACTTCACACCGCGGCTTACACCAAACAATACAATTAGCGGCGGCCGCTGGCGCGGAACGATCTGACCTTAATATCCGAGTTGCATATGTTTGATTGTTTGAAGATATTTCGTTGAAGGCAACGTGTTTATCACGTGGAAGTGAGTGAGGCGAACGGGCGTTTCATTTACTAATCGTAGAACGTTTCAGTTTTAACGCACATCCGTTAAAATTCAATCGAAACATGCTGTAGATTTTTTGCGTAGAATCAGTTTTATCTCTTTATTGTTTCTAAATTATCTAATATATAAAATTTCCATGTCACAGTGTTAGTTACCGTACTCCTCCTAAACGGCTGAACCGATTTCTATGAAATTTTGTATGCATATCGGGTAGGTCTGAGAATCGGCCAACATCTATTTTTCATACCCTTAAGTGATAAGGAATGTTCACCCTTTAAATTTTTTCAATAGTAATTTTTCCCGAAGCGAAGCGAGGGCGGGCAGCTAGTAATTTATATCTTATAAATTTGTCAGATTTCATGTTGTTCATTGCGGATATTGCTACATTTTCAGTTTTAGTACCGTCTGTATGTGTTAGCCCAACTTTCGTCTCTCGGTTTTCTTAGCAAGCGCTGCCAATGTTATTGATGATATCTACCTACTATGAGGTGATTCTTCTGCTTATTTGTTAGCAATTCAAATAAACCAATGGAGTACATACTCTTAATAGAGGAAATAAAGCAATGTAACATAACATTTATAAGTTAAGCTGTTTGAAGACTACTGACTTTTTTTAGTACATCGCTCTCTATGATCACAGTAAAGGTAAAAATAATTTCACAATGACCTAGATCACACAGATTTTAGAGCCATATTCCTTACCAAGATAAATTATACTACAATATTTACAATACCAAACCATAGTAATTGTAAAGCACTTTCATAATCGCAGTGAGGTAACGCCCGCGCCACCGGCCGACATGTGGGTAACAAATGTTCTATAATAATAGTGTCTATTGCGTTACCAATTGTGGTGCATATCAGGTAGATAATGTACCAGTTACTACTGTCAATTTCTCCATATAAAACAATCCAGTATCTTGACAGTGACATTAAAAAGTCATACTGTTTATAGGTCAAAATTAATTATCGATTTAATCCACAGATCACCCCCAATAGATACCGCATTGAAGGCGACATGTTTTCACCACACATATGTGCGTTGGCACTTATAGA
>DWKA01000153.1:0-21254 GCA_018249155.1 Panoquina ocola ocola
ATTATAACGTCACGCTAAGATGAATAGTAGATTTTTTTCCCGAAACTAAGCGAGGGCGGACATATAAAATGCAAAGGTGGCTGACTGACTGATCTATTAATGCACCGTCCATGCTACTGGACCGATCGGGCTGAAATTTCTCATGCACATAGCCAGTATGAGGTATCCACTAAGAAAAGATTCTGATAAATTTTACCTTAAGGGGACAAATAGGGAATGAAAGTTAGTATGAAACTACGTATTTTTTCGACTAATCGAACTGAAATTGAAGATTGAACAATAAGACTCATAACGCGAGTGAAGCCGCCAGTACAATCTAGTCTATTATACTTAAGTCACTCCTCACTATCACTTACAAAATCATCCCATACTGTCAAAACAAACAAACAAACGAAATACTCTTTCCTATTAATATCATTAGTATAAATTTATTTTCGCATAAAAATTTACGTAACAATAATAATACGCGTCCTCTCATTAATTTTATCAATCATTCCGAGTCTTAATAACCCGATCATTTATAACGGTTATAACTTGTTACCGGAAACTAGCTTTTTGTAATAACATTTGGAAATGATCCTTAAGTAATATATTGCTTTTCGTATATTTCTAGTTTTGTATACGAAATACAAATCGTCTAAGGAGTCCATCTAATTAGTTAACGTTTGTGGTACAAGTCATGAACGTCAACAATAATATTGTATAACAAAATAATAATAAAATATAGAACAATGTAAACATTTCCAAAATTTAAATTTAGTTCTATTGTGGTAACATTTTAAGTTAAAACTAATTTTTACTCCAATGTAAATTAATAAAAAAAAATACGATCACAAATAGTTAGGTAATTCCGTAAAACAATTAAAGCTATTCTGATAAAATACCTCTTCTGCCTATCATCAATTCAAAAGCGGTAAAAGGTAATAGCCAGGCTTCAATGACGAATCTCTTCTATCCTATAACATACTCCATACCCCAAAACAAAAGGGGGCATACGAATTATAACACGTCACGCATCAACTAACCGACGCGTGCGCAGGCACCGGATAGGGGAATCCTACGTTACGGATACGTTTCAACCGGTGTCCGATAACCGGTAACCAGTGACGGACAACAGCCGGTCAAGGTCCATAACTTCTTTAAGTTTACGACGTCAAATTCATTTAAATTTAGAACGAAGTGCACCGGTGTGAGCGATTTTAAAAGGTGTTCCAAGTATTCGTGTATTCGATTTTTAAAAGTTTTGATAGTGATGTGAAAGTGACATTTCAGTTGTATTTAATTTTAAAGTGACTTTTGATCAATAAAAGAATAAAACCGTCTTCAAAACCAAACTCCAGGTGAACCGCTCGCCTGAATTGTTATCTTTAGATAGTATTCATAAGACGATATAAGAGACTGTTTTTGATCTAACTATCGTCAAAGTCATTGTAATTTGCTAGTAGTTTTAAATATATGGCATTAGATTTATAAATGAGATGGTAAAACAGTTTAAAATTTGACGTGACGCAATAACTCAATATAAATAAATATCTATAGGTAAAAAAAGTAATAAAATATGGAATCTTGTTCCACAAGTCCATTTTATACGTTAATAAATAAGAAAAATCTATCGAATGTGTTTATTTAAAACGATTACTAAATAATAACTTTTAAAAAATGAATAAATTAAGCGCTAAAATTCTAATTCAATGAATTTTAACAAACAGAATGCAAACCCAATCTATATTAAAAAGAAGAAAAATTTGAATATAGAACCGCAAAATTTGGAGATAAATCTAACGATCTCTTTTCAGTCTTGATCTTAATATTAATTTAATTTATTTCAATCAATATTAATTGATCATTTAAAGGCAAACTTAAAAATGAAATGCTGGTATGTATTTCTAATCAAGTATTCCCGAGTATGGAAGGCAGGTGGCTTCACATATACATAGCTAATATTACAGGTAAAGTATGAAACTATACACATAAACCTTATGTCAACGTATTAATGGTTATAATCGTTTGAACTAATAATGCCAGTTCCAAATTAAGTTTAGTGAACAGTAGTTAACTTTGTTGGCCATTTATCAAAGTTACGGTTATGTATGCTCTTTGATAATTAGTTTTTGTGCTTGACTGCACTCGGATGATAATTTTTTAATTAACTACTGAGTCATATTAAATGAGGTATTTCTTGATTGACGGCGATATTTTTTATCAAGGTTTCATAATTAATGTCTACTAATTAGATAATTGTTTTTAAAAGTAAATATATTTTTTGTTATTTAATTTAAAATTGTTCGTGAAACTACTTAGTTCTTTGGGCAATAAATTTTGAATACAATTTTTTATCGCTATATTTTCATTTTACTCTACTGACCTACGTCTCTCACTAGTCTATCAGCAATTGTCAAAAAGACATTCATTTATCCATTTATGCATTTATCAGCCATAATAAGATGGTATTTTATACGGATAGATATTATTTACCGTACAAGTCATCCAACCCCTAAAAAAATAATCCAACCCCTAAAAAATTACAAACAAATTTTCTTTGTACATCAGTTGTAACTTTACTATGTAAGGTGATCTCACCACTATTCGGCCAAGCGTCCGTTAAATGAACCATAAGCTATACAGCCATCCCCGAACCCAACGACACGTAACTTCCTCTCGTATCATACGTCATATCCTTTGAAGAAACAATAAAAAATTCGAACAATAAAGTTGCGGTTGTCTATCTCTAAGACCATACTGTGATCTGCCAAGCAGAACCTGAAGACGCTTCAACTACAATCTAACCTCAACCTTACTACCAACAACTTAAGGTATAATTTCATTAATGACTCCATAAGCTCATAACTTCTTTAAGTGTATCAAAAAGTAGGAATATAAAACTTGTAGAAAAGACTTTGGTGTCTTTGATTTAAGGTTGATTTTGGCTTGCAGTGGCCAGATTAATACAGATGTATCAAGGGGCAGGGCTCAACCCTACAGTCACGGTGCGCGCGCGCACGCAGTAATGGGCAAATGCAACGGGTTTTAACTACTCTTTAAGCTTTTACACTGTAATGTAACAATTTTTATTAAGAAATTCAAATGAAGAAGAGTATACACTTCTTTCTTTAAAATTATATTTTAAATTCTTTTTTCACATAAATAATATTTTCCAAGACTAGGTATGGCTTTATTCGTAGATATCAGTTTTGAAGTATGTATAATTAAGACGAATAAAACGATACATAAATCAATGTAATGAAATATATATAATTATAAACATCTTTTTAATTAAAATGTAATAGAATAATACATGTGCGTTCGTTACAGCCGCTTTTACCCCATCCAAACATATTTTTATAATACATTTATTAAATTACCTAACATGCAAATAATTACTTTAAGAATAGGTATAAGAGCATCAACAGTGAATTTAAAACTGTTACCAAACATTCCCGAATAAGTTTTCACACCAGTTATAAATAACGATACGCGTTCTAACAGTTAACGAATAGTGGTGTAACTAACACTAATTAATGCAGTAATGCAGGCAATACCAGCGCAGTTTTCGGGCGATCGGATCTGTTGCATAACCAGAACCGAATTCCTGCAGCACGGACCTTGATTTATCAGCTTTGCATAATATGCATCTAGTAATCTACGTTACCAACAGTTACTACACTAACATGCGATGTTGTTGTTTGTAAAGGGCAATACGTCAGTCGTATTACAATTGCATTAATACACTTTGGATTAATAATTAATTTAATTTACGTAATTACTTTCGATGAAACAAATAATGCTCATTAAAATAAAATGCATTGCAATGCTTGTAGGGTACTTGCAGAAAGAGAAATCTAGATTTTTTATCTTCGACAAAAAATTAAATAGTTGTATAATAATAAGAAATAAATAATGATATTTATCCCAATCAAAGTTGGTCACAGATGCCATTCAGCCAGATGATTGCTACTCCTGAAAAAAGATGGCTTGTATAAGTGTATTTGACAACTCATAAAATAATTTAGAACGCAACACAATTGCTACAAGGCAATTATTTCGCGACAGAAATAGGTGGCGATTTTTCGATAAACAAACAATCTATGCCCAATGGCCTTAATGTTATAATTTGTTACAATATTAAGTAATGTTACGGTTCATCTGGCCGTCGTTAGCTCATCGATGACCATCACTTGACCCTATCTAACCAGATCTGACGGTTTCACCACCGATATGACCGAACGATCCGCGAAATTGCACTTTCGTCAATTAAGTACCATCACGTTTAGCTTTAGTGTAGCGTTTGCTAATAGATTTTATGCAACTAGTTTGCACATTCATTGTTACTTTTTAAACTTCGATTTAGAACTATGAACAAATATGAAATAGTTTAGAAGAGTTGGGGGCTAAGTTGTCTTTCAGTAAAAATTCCGTTGTTGTTAAAAGAAATTCTTATTTAATGAGTTTTCCTCTCCCCAAGCAAATATATTTCCGCCCCTTCCCTGTGGGCCAAATAAAATACTGTCCTAAAATATGAATTGTCCTATCTGGATAGAGATAACCATTGTTAAGGTGATCTGATTAGAAAAACCTTTGCCGTCGGAGGTTGAAGCCAACATAGGAGTATTTTCTCTAAAATAATAAGAAAATAAAAATATTAATTTGTAAATAGCTATTTGTATTTGAAAATATTTTCAATTTTTTTAGACTAAACAAGTAGTTACCTAATAATTTAATTACTCAGACCAATAAAAAACTATTGGTTTAATTACCTAAATATCTTTGTTAAAAACATCACAATAAAATACAAATAGGTATTTCTTTATTCAAACAAGTTTCAAAAAAGCTAGTGAACGTATCACGGATCGTATTCCGCGTAACTCGATATTGCTTCAAAGATATTGTTTTAAATTCGTGAATGAAGAGGCTGCAGTCACGGTCAATAGAAACACGTATCAACTGTCACAGAGACATACATGACATACTGTCAGTGTGAACTTGTCAAAATTGTCGAAAATAAACCGTAGGTATAATGAAATATTACCGGTAACAGGATATACACAACAATCCTAGATATACCGGTAATTAGAAATATACCGGTAACCAAATATATTATAGCTGTACTATACAGTAATTATTTAATATTAATTTTAATTTATAAACATATTTTTACTTTATTTTATTTGTTAAGTTACGTTATTAAAATTGAATATATTAAACATTGTAACTACAGCGTGGATTCGGTTTTACAAGCATGGAAGATATAGAGCTCTATTGAATACTGTAATAAATAAAATAATACTTTACACCTCTTAACTCTATGTATGCCATAAACTACCGGAATGAGATAAATATTACAAATTATAAACCTCCTGATAACGTCAGAATCAAGTTAATCAACTGCAGTTATGATTAGTCGCTACGTTTAACCTTCAAGATACGGTACATACAAACTTCGCATAAGGTAATTTTTAAACCCGGTGCCGCACTATCTTCAAACCATTTAATGACCAATTAAACCGACAACTCTCATTAACTATGTGAATATTCATTCCCTTCCCCTAACAGTCAGTGCATATTATTTCATAAATTCATTTACTGACCCCATCAATCTACATTTGAAGATAAACTTCGTATAGATAACCTTTATTTTAATGCTTGATGTTTCCTTACAACTTAATGGTGTCATTATGCGTTTTATTTTGGTTCAAAACCGTTAAGAAAACAGTTCCATTTCCGACTTGTGTAATTTGACCGCAGAGATACGTATAAAGTAAATGTAGTTTGAAATTTGAATTTTGAATGTCGAATTTAATCAGAAACGTCATGTACAAAAAATAAATTTTGGTGTATAAAGCAGCAATGAAAATAGAACATACTCAAGTATATTACACAAACATCTTACATTATAAATTAAATTAACACATTGTAACTTTATTTTTAATCCTAATTTTACTTTTACTTTCAAAAGTCGGTAACTTTTGCATCAGATTTGAATAAAGAACGAATTCTTTTAGAAAAAAATTGACGTAAGTTGTACAAATACATTTTGAATTTAGAATACTTCTTTTTATTTACCTGTGTTACCAAGAATATAATAAGTAAATAAATGTTCTTTTTTCATATTAAATAGATTCGCTATGTAATAATTGAATGTACCTATTGTATTTTATTGTTGTTTGTGTGTGTAACTAATAAGCAACCTGTTCGATATTCGATTGAACCAGTTTAGTTCTTAAGATAGCCGCAACCATCGATGCTAACGTTAATTGTTAGCCACTTAATTTATTATCTAAATTATGTTTGTCCAGTGAAATGTTAAGGTTTTTACTTATAGGAACAGACAGCGATCTTAATTAGTCCTTGCGATAGATAGAACTGATAATAGTAGTGTTGCTAGGTGGATACTAAATTAAGTTAACCGATGAGTTGCTTCGTTGTAGGTAAAACCCACGTAGTAAATTGACCTTTTTATTATTATCAAATAGATTTAGTACTGGCGTTCTTGTTGCAGCTATTTTAAAAGTTATATTTCCTTATGCTATGCTAATTTTTTTAAATTTTTTAGACACAAGCTACATAAACATCGATGGGAAAATCACTGGCCTGTAAAAAAAAACTAATCTTCCTTTGGTCTGTGGATAGACAGACGCGTATATGCTACTAATAATGCAACATCATTATTAAATAATAGTAGACTATTAGAAGCAAAAGTGTTACAAAACGGGTGATTCAACAGAACTAAAACGCTGCGTTTCCTAATAGTAATAGTCAGTGTATCCGCAGCGGCGGCCTACAAACGGACATTCCACCTGCGAACTGCATCTATTGTTGCCCAAGAAGATTCGCGATACGAACACGGTGCCGTAATACATTCCTGCATACATCGAAGAAGCAAAGAAATATTTAAATATCGAAGGTGAGGTTCGATGTTTAGAAGCAAATAAATAGGCACGTATTTAAATAGCGAATTCGAATCTGACCTTCGATATTCAAATATTTCTTTTTTTAAAGATGAAGTTCGATATTTAAATATTTCTTTGCTTCGGCGATCGCCGTATGCTATGATTGTTCGAATTATTATGTCCTCTAAATTCAAAATCATGTAATGAAACTTAAGTAAGACTAGTTAAAACTAGTAAGACGTCACTAATATAGTTAAGTGCACATTGTTACAGTTATTGTGAGTGCACTGCATACACTTTGTGTTTGTGTTTTATATAATAATACGTACCTAGTTACGATCATAACTAAAAAAAATGTATTGTATTATGTTCTTACTGTGACCTCAAGAACTGTCATCTAAGGGCAAAGTCACACCGACTTTCATTTTCCTCGTGCACCAACTGAACAGCACACGAATCCATCAGCCTGGCAACTGGCAACCCGAACGGTACAATACCTTAATTTGTTTCTGGTAAATTCGTTGAACGTGTGCACGCTTCGGAACGGCGCGCGTCACGCCAGCGACACACACGCGCGCGTGTAGGGCTGTCACCTCGACGTTTTTCGGGCCCCCCCATTATTAAGCCAACCCTATTAAGTTTTACTTCGTACGTGTGTACTAATAATATTATTCGCACAATTATTTTTTTATATTTTTTTTATTACATTAATGTGATTACGTCAAAGACCATTATTTTATTTAAATTAATTTGATGTCGTCAAAACCGTCTTTCTACTCGTAGTAGAGGTGCGTTTCAATAAATATTTACTTACCGTTTTAGTAATAATAATTTTATAAAAGCTGTATATGTTGTCACCTTCATTGAAATATCAAAAGAAAGACACAGAAAAAACTTATATCTCTGTTACACGAGCTGCATAAAATCTAAAATTAAGAATATTTATTCACGTAGGTATCACTGATACACTTACGGACATATTTTTAAATCTACCACTATTCCCGAAAGGTGATTTCTCATTGAGGAGAAAAAATAACGAAAGAAACTATATAAGTATAAATGTTTATTAGTAAGACAGTTAATGTGTTATATTTCCAAGTTATATCGATATCTCAATAATCTTCGTCTTTCCTTATTCTTTGCGTTGGCAGCCCAGGCGATGGAGTCCGCACACTGTGTAACTGTCTTTAATTGCTTTTGGGGACCGCACACCGTACCTGCTATGTTTATGCATGGTGTGTGACTGTCATAATTCCTATGCTACGAGCTATTAGTGAGATATGGTCCCCATATGGCGTGGAGCGTATCTACTATACGATACTAGATACTTAGTATATATTCTTGTATAAGTGATGATAAGTAAATGATTAAATTCTTTACTTAAACATTTATTAATCATCATCATTCAGTACAACCCATATCTGTCCCATTGATAGGTTCGGGTCCCCTCTCACAATGTGGTAGAGGTCATAGTCCACCACGTTAGTCAAGTGCGGATTGGCAGACTTCACACACCTTGGAGAACATTATGAGAACTCTCCGGTGAGAAGGTTTCTTCACGATGTTTTCCTTTAACGAAGCATTAAAATGGTACCCTATTAGTAAGACTTCGCTGTCTGTCTGTCAGCAGATGTTTTAATACAATGTTATAGAGAACGTTTTAAAATATTCAACATGTAAACTTATTATTTATTTTTCTAACACTCATTAAAACCATAATATCAATAAATGTATGACCCAGTTTTCAATTTGCCGCAGATATTTGCGTGGTTTTCCATTCACATTAGAAGCATCGTCCATAGAAAATTCTTCCATTAATTTATCAAGTATTACTGAATACATATTTTCTGAATGCAATCTTTTGAATTGGCCATACGACCTCGTAACCTAGATTGAACTTCCAGTAATTAAGATAGGGAATTGAAATCTATCTAGTATTAGCTCTGCAATTTTTATTCATAATAAGTATTCATCTTCTTAAACCACAAAAATATTTTATTCATATAGGTATTACTGCACTATGCTCGTTTTTTTTAAATCTACCGCCATTTCGGGAAGGTGCTTTGTCATGGAGGAGAAAAATGGCTAAAGAAACTCCTCAGCACACTTTTGAAACAAACTATACTCTAACTATAATGTATAACACCTTCGCCCGTACATTCAAAATATATAATTAAAATTAACTATAAAAAATACAAAATCTGTAACCAGTAAATTAGGTACTTTAAATCAATAATAATTTATAATATCAAAGCAGTTAAAAATTAGAACAAGAACTAAGTACCGGTTACCTAAATTTATTTATAACCGGACGAAACTACCATGCATCGTAGGGTAATGGTACAAAAACTCGTTCGTAGGTAGGGTAAAGAGTAGAGACCCCACATACGTAATAATTACTCGAATGCCCATTGTAGCTGGGTTCATATGTAAGTGTTGGCTCTGTACCATGTTTGAATAAAACTCGGACTATACTCGTACTTGACAACGTAAGGGTTAAATTCGACGTGCTTGTAATGCGATTTTGCGATTTTTTACTCGTTTTTTAAAGGCCTTAAATCCTTATTTATTTATTCGTATCACTATCTATTATTTGTTATGTTAGTCTATAAATAGAAAAATAAAATGACACGTGTGGTAACTAGATAATTATAATTACCGCTAGAGAAAAATATGAACTATCTTTTATAAACTAATAATAAATTTATAATGTAATTTTGAACCTATTAGTTCAATTGACGGAGTGTAAAACGTATCTAATAGTTATTACTTATCACTGAATTATTTTTTATGTAATTCATAATATTGACTGCAATTTTTACTTTTTATAATTGCTTTACATTAATAAGCAAAACTGTAACCTCATAAAAACCTAAGTCGCTAATGTGTCACGGGCCTAAGTCGTTAACGTCGTTTATGATAAACTCCGCGTCGATGTATAGATTATCAACACAAATTTATTAAATGGGACGTGTTAAGGTGCAAAAAGTTGCGAATCTATTTTTGCCCTAAGTCATACTTGGACATAATAGCGAGAAGTTTTAAAGAAGTGCAGTGACAGGGGCAGTGACCCTATTTTTATAGGGCGCTGACCGGGGTAAGAGATTTTTTCTTTCTTTCTTTTTTCTTTCAAAACGTTAACGAGGGTCGTATTTATTGTTAAGAATCAACTTAATAAGGACTAAAGTTAAATAGAAATTATTATTAGCGTATAACAACAATTTGTTTTATGGTGAATGTGTACTGCGTGTAACTTGGTAAGAGTCGAGTGTTTTTTTTTTTCAGAAATAACGACTTCTGCGCATCTGAACGTCTCTTTCAGATTCTTGCCAAGTTACGTGTACGTAGGTACTGTACGTTGGTATTATTCGTAATGAGTAAACTCATATTGTAAACAACCCTAAATGTAGTATCAGCAAAACTTCTTTGAGTATCAAGTCTTATTTATCATAAAAATGTCACCGGAACTAATGCATTGTGCAACATATATTAATCTTTGTAGAATAAGAGGATATAATTCTAATTCAACTAGCAAGGATTCACCCAAACAAACATACGAACAAACAAACAAACCAGCAAGCAAATTAAAACGAGTAATCCCTCACTACTGACGAAACATCTCAATAAATTGGGACCAAACCAAGTGCCAACGACCCGAGTTTTTGTAATGAACTAGACATAGGTCACGCTTACAATAAACAGGAGTCATATATCAAGGTACACCACCGGAACGGGCAAACCGCACCACCAAACTAGATGGTACTGACCAACGTACCATAGACCTGTTCTAACTCCAAAGGTTAAGGACTTAAGACTTTAGCCAGGGGTCAAGTTAAAATGGTTATCGCGTCCAACATTAACTGACCTGTTGTTCCCTGCAAGGTTAAGTGCAACGGACCCCATGCCAGCTGAAACAGGGGTCAGTGTAAACTGGTAATGAACGTGTCAAGACGAGATTAAAGGAAGCATGCCTCTATGGGGTCCGTGATTACTTCTTAAATCCCTGTGTAAAATGTTTCAATGTAACTATATCTCACAGTTTTTGACCAACATTAAGTGGGACTAAAGCTCTTATATGGGCATCTAAAATTGCTCTACTCCTGTCAATAATAGTCAATTATGACGTCGCGACCATATCCAACAATTTACGGCAAGTGTAATGTATGAATCTTTTGCGACAATCATAATGAGCTAGGAGCAATTTCAAGCAAGTAATTAATCCAGATTGAGCAAATCGTGTTAACATCTTAGTAATAGGACTTACTGACTACAGTCTCTCCTACTGTCCTATTCAAAGTTTGTCAAGGGTCCATAGGCAGCAGGGAATGGTGATAGTGTGTTGCTACCCTTATTCCATAAAAAATGGAAAAGTATTTAGTCATAATTTACGATCGTGAGCAACTATTTGCTCATAATTTTAATTGAATAATATTAAAATGAAAATTAATTAAACAAATAAATTTAATAGTAATTATTCAGCAATTGACCTGCCGGCCTGTGATTTATGTTATTGTTTTGTTTGTTGCGCTGTTATTATGAAACATACATTGGAAGCCTTGCCACTTCTAATTAGTAATAGTTAGATGCATTACTTTAAAACTTCGAAGTGGTCTCGACAAATTGCGCTACCATTACTCGCACTAATAAAATTCAGTGTTCTCACGTGTCATGATACATTTTTACTCTCAGCGCAACTACAATAGTTTTTCTTCTAGGTACTGTTTTACCTTTGTCTATTTATAGATAACTAAAAAAGCGATTTATATAAAATAAACAATGATGACTTGATTTCCGAAACAGATTATCAATAATTCATAGACCGGACGTAATATAATGAGGTCTTGTTGAGATTGGTCTTGAAGTGAAGGTTTGTTTATGATAACAAGCGGAGCGGAAAGCGACTTCATAGTGTTATATAATTCGAATAAAATAAGAATAATGGACCAACGATGTTGTTACTGCTGGGACGGCAATCCTAAAAAATGTTTTATAGGCGCCGTTACGTGAAATAATTATTGAAAATAAATTAAAAATAGAATCGGCTCACTACTATATTTTTATTCGTGTGTGTGTCTAATGTGGTATGTCGTAACATCAATATTAAAGCCATGTCACACATGCGAATAAACATGTCACTAATGTGAACAGCTCTTATTCATAAATCATTCGTTAAGTGGTATCTACCTATGTATTTATTCATGTTATTTCGAATATTATACTTAATATTGATATATTTTTGCTCAAAGTGCTTAATATATCATGAAAACTCTACGATCTTGCCATTCATTGCATTCGTACCGTCAGTCTGGCAGAAATGCTCCTATGCTTCCTGGTAGGGAATGCTTCAAAAGCATCAAGTTCGTCCTTTGTAATAACAAGTTTGTAGAATAAAATAAATATTGCTTTTAAGTAATAACATCCCTTGGCTCTGCGTTAATATTAAGACCCAAACATTATATATAATTAACATTATAATTGATGCAAACTATAAGAAAAACCAAAACGCTAATCGCCTCACACTGTCCACACCCTAAGAATTAAGCAATCGTAAACAATAACGTTCGCAAAGCCTAAGGCTTGATCAAACATAGAATCCTTCAAGTTATTGGCATTGCACCATCCGATGCGATTGTCGAGTGATTCATCTGTTGAGTAATGTTGCAACAAGTCGGTTTACGTTCCGGATTGTTGTTGAACGAATTAATTGTTTATTTATTTCGTTCGATGTTTTACGGATGTTGCGATCGTTTGTTGAAATAGTTTTGATGCAATGTGTTGCGTAATTTAAAGAATAGAATCGATTTTAATTTCAATTATTTAATAGACAAGAAAATTACACATCCTGTTCTGTCCTGTTGCATTATTATTATCACTGCAATGAAAGCGTTTTATACTTAACTAATAAAATGATATGATAGTGCGATTCTGCGGTGAAAAGATCAGTCTGTTTATTCGATAAATTCTTAATTTTGTTCGGTATAAAGAACGACAATAAACATGGCACAACACTATTGTTAACAATTTAACGCATTGCACACGTTATGAAAACAGTCGTAAGAAAGTCGCTTTTCCTGGTTTTCCTCGAGCGTAATCACAGCGCATGGTTCATTTCTGCCACAGTTCAATAAACAGTAATACCAGTGATACCACCCACTGCTCTGTGGTACACAGAGTAGGCATACATCACAGAGCATTTATTACAAGTGTAATATTGTAGGGAAAAAATAAGAAAATGTATTTTTATATTTCTGAATTTTTTAACTCACATGTTAGTATTCCTACAAAATTCGTTTTGAGCGTATAACTTTAAGTAAGATTTAATTGAAAGTGTATTAGCAAAATCTTAAATACGAAAAAGATTATGTTACTTCGCATACTCAATTCATGGTTTCTTTTTATTATTTAATTTTGTTAAATGTATAGCAAAGTTTATATACTTAAAAACAATTATCGTAAAATTATAAACATCGACAACTTTTCTACATAAAGCATTTTTAAATAATTTCTTAACACATGAAATGTGCAAATTACCGACTGCATGCAAAAACAAATTATCAACGTGTGAGTTCAGTGTCTATTAAAAATATTATTTTAAGTATCGGTTCGTCCGTTAGTCGATATTCATACGTGCGAATCGACCACTAACCCAGAAACGTCCGTCCGATCATCGTCCCAGATTCCTTCGTACGAAACACTAGTTGTTTTAGCAATTGATATTTGATGAACAGTTTACTTACTGCCTATAACCATTTTTTATTGTTACATAATCTAAAATGAAGTACTTTATTTTCGTATGTTATTAATTCAAAATCGTTTGTTCATGTAGATATGATTGTAACACTTATGCACCTCATTTTTTATTCTGTAGTCAAAGACGAGTAAATTGGCAAGACTCTGAAGGAGACAGTTAGATGCACAGAACAAAAAGCAGAGCAAAACGATTTCTACGCATCTAATGTCTCTTTCAGACTCTTGCCAATTTCCTTGTCAATGACTCTACCACGATTTCGGCAATGTGTTTTGTCACAGAGAAGAGAACGTTGAAGTTAATTAGAATCCTGAGACAACAAGCCCCTTACTTCAAAGTAGAAGTATGTAATATTTCTGCATGCGGAACCCTAAAATATGTGGTACTTTAACCCTCTCGTGTTTCCACTTGTGAAGTACAATTTTCCCCTCAATTTGATTCGCTACGGATTGCGGTAACGTGCTTGACGTTTGTGTAACTGTACGTTATTTATAGATTCCTACTATTTACTAAATTATATAAGGACATGGTGATCCCCGTAGCTTTGCTTACACCTTGATTTTCTAACCATTACTTTATTAAAACTATTCTTACCTCAAATATGATGTAACTTCACATAAACTTTCATTCACTATTGGTCTCCTTTAGGGAATAAATTTTCTAAATACCTATTTGTTTTATTTTTAACCATAAACTTATACATAAAATTCCGATTGTGTAACTTCAATACTGTAGAAGTTTCATACAAACGTTTTGTCCCATTTTTAAACTCTATGATCCCTATGGGGATGAATTTCGTAAACTTCATTCTTAGTGTTAACTTTTTCATTTTAGGAACATCAGTACAAAATTTCATGTTTCTAGGGCCAGCAGTTTCGTCTGTGCGTTAATAGAGCAGTCAGTCAGTTCTCTTTATCTCAGTGAATAACTTAACGAGTCAAAAATGCAAACAGGGCAACCATTTTTTAGTTTAAGTTTATCTGTAAATTCGGATGTTATCTTATAAAATACTGTTTTATTTGAATGTTATTTCTTTGCTTTTAGTTTTTACATCTATTCACCCTATGAATAAAGCAAGCCTATTATGCAATAAAAAAATATGCAAGTCAACTTATCACCGTATTCACGCCTGGTACAGATTTAATTTGCTACCAGTACATTTTTAACAATATACGAGCACTTAACGGAATATAATCAGGGTGGTCACACAACGGTAATTACAGCTTGATAACAGAATACATTTTTGATAATTGAATTACCATTTTTTTAATATTATCAGTTTTGCAGTAAAACGGTGTTAGGATAATGTTTTCAGCGGCAGCGGCCGGTTGCAGTAACGGCCGACGCGCTCCGCTTAGTACTTTCGTAACGATCCTACTGATAACGTGGGCTTACAGCACACTGACTTAAGTCCAGTTTTGCGAAAAATAAAAAGAGGGAGCGAGGGAGATAGGATTTAGAGATTAAATACAAGTATAGTCATGTACAAGGCTTGGGAAGAGTCTGTAAGAGACAGATGTACAGAACAAAAAACTTTTGCCAAGTTACTTGTCAATGACTATATCAAAAGAGAGAACGGAGAGGAATAGAGTTTAAAGACAGTTAGTGGAAAGTAAGTGTCAGTTTGTGTATTTGATATGGTTTACACCGAACAAATTATTGGCAATTCTATTGTAATATGCTCTTGTAACTTTAGTAATAGATGATAATTTGAACTGTAGCATTTATACCATTGTTAATATGTAATTAAGTAGTAAATAATTTTAAATAATATCACAATAAATGATTAAAAAATATCTGTATGCAATACTTAAAAATCACACCCTGATACAGCACGTGATATAAAATACTTATTAAAATCATATAAATATCTTTTTGTTAACTAAATTTACAAGTGTCGCGGGCAATAAACTACTAAACATACAAAAGACATAATAATTCACACGACTCACATGTAAGAAAAATATTTTTCATGTAATCTTAAGCATGTTATAATTTTTTGTGTTAATGAATTGAATTGTATGCAAATACACTTAAAATAAATCTGACAAGCTCATTGTGAGCGAGTTAACATAACTATGGCATTACATCGGGTTTATGAGCGTGAAAATCCACATTTCGTGATGTGGAATGCATAGTTACAACTAATTAAGGTGGTCAAACGGTTTTTCCGTCACTCATTTGTTTTTCCGTATTATAGTATTAATATTTATATTGTTTAATCTGTAATTCATACTAATATTATAAATTCGAAAGTAACTCTGTCTGTCACTTCTAAATTACTGAACCGATTTATAAGAAATTTGGCATGAAGATTCTTTCGAATTTTAGTTTTTATCCTGGAAACAAAACCTTAAGACGTCGGTGAAATAAACGTATTCTTCCCGAAGCATAGGGCGGGTTTGCTTGTACTTTATATTTCTTCATTGAAACGCGAAAATACAATGACAAGTACGGTTTTCTTAATGAACATTTGCCTTTAGCATTAGCTGGATTTATAGCTTAACGCGGAGAGATGGCTAGCCTGAAGAGAATCAGCCGTAAGTACGGTATATAATATAAGTTATAGATACGGCCTAAACGTTTTTCTATCCTAATAGGAAAACCGAAACACAATGTTCTTTCAAGTTAAAATTATGTTTATATATTAAGTGTAAACGTTTTTCTACGATATTGAAATTTTAGAACTAGAAAAAAATGTTTTCTAAGGTGGTCACAGTAACATTGTTTACAAAAACAAAATTAAAATTCTTATACAAACTCATTAGGTTTGTATAAGAATTTTAATTTTTTATCAATTCGTGACAACTTATCAAAGTATATATTTTACAAGCTTTTGATAGTAAAATTTTATTATTTGAGCAAAAATAATTAAAATCGAACTTAGGACCTTTCACTCCTTACCGCAACTGCACATTGTTATTACGACTCACACGGCCGTGGGTCTTAACGTGTTAATTAAACAAGAATGTGATTTATAAAGCGAATAATTAACAAATTCCGTTTCGCAAATCTTACACGATGTATTTCAGTTATTCCTACCTTGAGATGCCTGGAGGTTAAGAGATCGGTCGGTGAATTTGGTTACACAAGCTGTTTCACCGAAATATCTGGCAAAGTAAGGTGGGAACTCGTCTTTTGTCTATAGAAAACAAAAAAAATGTATCTATAACTTTTCCACTGTAGGTTTTTGGTAAGTTAGTTTTTTTTCTGAGGGATTCCTTCTCTCTTTGAGCTCAATTCAACCTCTTTGGTGCAATATATGTAGTATGAAACAATAATTTTTTGTAAAATACTTTTGTGATAGTTCCACAATAAAGCAGATTAAAGTAAGTATAAAATATAAGGTACGGCTTGAAACCATAAATCCAGAGCATATTATAGAGTTTATCCATCTTTTTAATTCCTAAAGTAAGATTAGTAAAAAAAAATTGGTAACAACTGATCTAGCTGCACGAGATAGCCGCAAGACGTAAGCCGCAAGCCGCAAGCCGCAGCCGCTCGAGCCGCACGCTCTACACAACAGATGCCGTTGTTGCACTGGTGTAAAACGGACCCAAAACCCAATTAACTACAACAGAACCAATTACTAAATGAAGCGCGCTCAAAATCATACATCTGCCTCAACCCTTCCGTGCTGAACAAAAGGAGTTAAAAAGATCACTTCCGAAAACACTGGGGTAAATACCCCAATTAAGGACACACATTGTAGCGAGCTGACAATGGGCCGGAATTAACAGTTTTTTGATATACCTAACCTACCTTCGTTTACATGGATGTAGAGGGCTATGAAGAGATTAGATTAATGCGTACATTTTACCTTTTTTTCTATTTTTGAATATTTAAATTCTTATATCTCAGTTATTCGAAAATAATGAACTGTGAGATATAATTTATTAAGTAGATAATATAATGTCACCCAAACCATTTTTTTAATTTTAGGAGAATTAAATGTATGTTTGTGTTATACATTGTAAATAGTATACTTAAATTATTTATTATTCATCACTTTAGTGAAAAAAAAAATCTAATAAAAACCAAATTAAATCCAAATCAAATTAAAAAATTCTCTTTCTTAATTATGTTCAAAACGAAGACTCATGAATACGTCATAATATTATGTTTTATTGATCAATTTCTAATCATATCTAGTCTATGATTTACGGGACCGATTGACACGGAGGGGTGTCGGAAGTGGCGGGGAGAGGGGAAGGGGGTGGTGCACGTGCGCACCCGCACTCACCCTTTCATTATAAATCTGGTGTATCATATTAATTTCTATACGATAACCGGCACCAATCGGTTTAAATTAAACGCACGGACAAAAATATCATTTTATGTACCTACATCTAACGCCAAAAATTAAAAATCGATGTAATCAAAAATTTTAGTTTGCAGATTGTAAATGTCGCACTTTTTTACAGATTTGGATGTCATTTGCGATCTTCAATCTAACGATTTTGGAATAAATCGATTATTCATTTCGGGCGTAAGTTTACTGGAATGGATTGGTTATCTGGCCATTATTTTAATTAGTTACTCACATATTAAGTAATAAACTAATAATTAATTATATAAATGTACATAAGAACTCTTTAATAAAATACATCTTAATTCGTATTGTTTCATCGTTTGCATTTCATTCGTTCGTTTATTTCATTCCTTTTAAATTAAGTATAAACAAATTACATTCTAAATTTGAAACAAAAGAACACAAAACGTTCCTTTTAAATAAAAAAAAAATGTTATTCCAAATCTAAATCAAATTAAGAACAAAAACACACACAACAAGCCAACCAGTACTTAGACGTGACGATAAACGGCGTAACAATCTCCAAAAACCAAACCATTCTAATACCAACACTAACAAACTATTACAAAACCACGAGCCTCGGATCGCATTGTATTCCACTTAGCCCGATACACATCGCCACCGTCAAAATGTTTTGTACTAACAACTTTTATCTAGATCTGTGGCATGCTTCATATTAATAGAGGAAATCGCCAATTGTTGGAAACAATGCGTCTGGCGTCAAGCGTTGGGGCAAATGGTTGTCCAATTTAGTTATTAATAGGCAAATGTTTGGCCAATGTTGGCTCAAATCATCCTTTATTATTTGCTTTTTTTTGTGACGTGGTTAAGAGTTTAATGTTTTTGTTTTAAAATACCTCATTATTGATTTGGAGTAAGACCCTTATGACAGTATTAATGAACTTTTAGGTAACGGTTTTACGTCAAAATGTTTTTCTTTAATAAAAAATGCTGATTCAAATGAAATTGTACACGGTGATTAAGATTTTTTACAGTTCGACTTTGTAAATCATTGCTATATAGAACTAAACGTTAAATGCATCTAATCAACAACATCTCATGTCATTTCCGCAATTGTAAATGATAGTATAGTACTCGCCACGTAACTTGGCAAGTCTAAAAACACAGCGGAAAAGACTGCTCCTTTCTTTCAAACTCTTGCCAAGTTGTATGTCAAGTATTATAACATGTTAAACCTATAATAACTACCAATCGAATATAATTTACAAGTTCAGCTAAAATGCACAAAAAATGATCAACCCCTCGAATGCTCGTAGAATATCGATGAGCGTTACAAATACACTCACACAGCTCATCCGGCAGCAAACGTGTTAGAGAGGAGATAGGGCGAGTGACTCTTGACTGCTCTTGTCTAGCAGACCCCTGCTCTATTCGGCACGTGCTTATAAAGTTATAATAGATAAAGATAAAAAATATTTCCTACATTTTGAACACACAAAATAAAAATCAAAAACCATTTGCAGCCACCAGCAGAGGAATAGTAATGAGCTTTGAACATCGAACAGTGGAATTTACACGTTCTTACACAAAACATACAAACACTTTTAGCTTGCTGTTGGTTTTCTAGATCAAAGCAGTTGGTTTTCTAGGAGACTAGTGGCATATACGCTGAAGATTCCTTAATAAAAACAATAGAAACCACAAGAATAGCGTAGCACGTGCGAATCCAATACAAATCAAGTAATTTATGTTGCGACCGCATCCTGTTGAAACCGCTTGTAAGGTTACAATCAATGAGGTCGAAGAAAGGTGATATCGGCATAATCAGGTTTACCTTATGCTCGGTGGACACTATCCAGGTCGTGCTTCGGTCATAGGCGATAAATGGTGTCATCTTTAAATAAGAAATTAGTATATCTTTACTATTATACTCATTTATATACTCATCTGAGTATATCAATGACAAAGGCGCTTAGAAAAAATAGTGCTGCGTCCAGTTTCGCGTAGGTCAGCAGTTTTAATATGCTGTTATAAACGTCTGAAAAATTTGCAGAGGAGTTTCTTCTGCCGACTTTTCTCGGTGGTAAAGCGCCTTTACTAAAGGGTGATAGAAGCAAAAACTTAAGTTCACAAATGTAGGTATGTCAAAATACCGAAATAATTCAATGATTCTGAATTTGAATTGAATTTGATACTTTGGATGTTAAACCTCTCTTGAAGTCATTATTTTTCATTTATTTCACCAGTCACAAAATAAAAATATTGCACTGGGACCAAATTATTTTGGCAAAATATAGCTTAGTACTCAAATACTTGTCACAAAGCTCTGTGGCCAGTCACAGGGTTGGACAAACGGTGTGTAAAGGCCCCCTTATTGTCCAGTGTAACGTGATAGTGACACGCGTTAAACTTGACAATGAAATCGCCAAAGTTCGAATATACTCGTACGTCGATCGAATTCATGCATTCGTCCTACAAAAAGGAATATTATCTCTATTATTATGAGTATGAAAACATAAAATATTTCTATATAACTTTGACATTCGAGGAGAAAAGTGGACAGAAAAGCGGAAAGTGAATAATATCTTTATACTTACAGCCAGTAGTAATTATTCTTACGATAAATTTATAAACAATTACTTTATTTATCTTCTTGGTTTTACATGCAAAATAAAGCATTTGTATAATAATATTTTATATTATTGTATTGTTTTCGTTTGTTTATTACAATGTAGATTATTTTCGAGTATTTTATTGTATAAGTAGTTCAATTAACAACACAGGTTACCACATGTAACAGAGGCATTAACGTCCCGCCCACAATTCGTCCCATGAGGTTGTGATACATTGGGACACAGAGTACCTTCGTATTACAGAGATATGTCAAACAAAAATCTCTGAATGAACTTGCTCTGTATCAGTAACCATTTTTAAAAACCTTTTTATTATGTTACTATAAGTAAACGTGAATTTTTTCTGTTTATTTAAAGATCGTGGATTGTAAATGTAAATATAAGCCTTCCTGTCCTACTAGGCTAATTATGATGGAGTTTGACAAAATTTCAAAACACTCATAATTATGTTCAAATATCACTGATATGTGTATGTGACGGAGTAGATACGGTGAAAGAAACTCCTTGAGAAATGACACTTCTTAATGACTATTACAACTTTATTACGAAAAGCGACAGAATAATTTACTAATAACTAAACATTAATTGAACTTCAGTTGCCTCTACATCCGTCCTACTCTATGTCAACATTGACAACCAAGGACTTTATATATTTGGACTGTGCACGGAAGGAATTTATACGTTCTAAATTGAATTCTAAGTCGTTGCAATAA
>DWKA01000154.1:0-21227 GCA_018249155.1 Panoquina ocola ocola
CCTAATGCTATACCTAAATTGACCAACCTTTACTTATTTTGTTTAGTCGTTGATTTTCGCTATGTATTAATACATTGCGTTGTTTTTATTAGCTGAACATTATAATAGAAAAAACGATATTGTTCTTTAAATATGTAAAGCCGAAAAGGTCTGTCTGCCTGTTATAATAAGAATATTCTATCAATACTAATTATCGAACTTATACTAGCATAGCATCGCCAAAAAAACGTAACCAACCGCAGTTCTGTTTTTCATAACACCGATCCCGATATGATATTCGATTGAAACGTAACCACGAAATCTCAACCATGCATGAAATAACGAACGGATTAAAGGAAGATGACATCGTACATTTTCATTACCGACTCCCAGACTCCATTAACAAAGCAAGTGCCAGTCATACATAAATCATTCCACTCCTGTAGAATTCATCGAGTGTCGAATTTGGCGTTCCCTTAACAATTCTATTAGAGAAGCGGCTACTATATGTAGTTGACGTGGCCATAAAATGCGAGGGGCGGAAGACTTTTTTCAAATCGATCTCTTTGGGAGGCGACCACACCCGTATTTCAATGCCCAGCCGCGCCTATCCGTAAACATAATAAAACTTGATATTTACGCTTACTTCGAGCAATAAAGATACAATGAGCAAGTACAGTAAAAATGTTATCCGCTGCTCGCTTCTTCGATCGCTGACACACTGAACCTACCTTTATACGTGTTGTGTAGAGCGGTTTTTCCTTTGACGCTTGCAATTGTTTTAGGTCTGTTTTCGCTGGACGGTTATAGAACTTATTTGTAAAGTTGCGCATTGTCTTAGAGGAGGAATATTTGCGTTTCCTAATAGCGGAGATAAGCCGGGGATGCAAAGATGGTCAAGCATGATTCATTCGATAAGGATTTTTTGTAATTGTTTATTTTTAGCAGTAAGTTGCGTCTTGTATTTGTTAGTAGCCTGTAATATTTAACTAGACGTAAATAGAAAGTTGTTATATTTACTTTGCATAACTTGTGTTATCATAAAGATAAATTAGCATTCTAATAACAAATGTTGGAGTTGTTTTAGAGTTAATAGAAATATAATTGTCTTTTATATTAAAACAGTAAGAAATATTAAGATTTGATGTTAATGAATTTTATTACATTTTACAGTGATTTCTAAACATTCGTGTCCTTACGAATTTTTAATAGGTATTTAAAAAGGTTTTAAAAGGTTGGTTCGTTTTGCATCCTTTTGTATTTTAATTGTTCGTATGAAAATTTTGAGGCATTAATTAACGCGTTAGCATGCAGGTGTGGCAAGAAAATTGGACATTTAAAATCTCCCCTGTAGTTCGCTTCAAATATACAATACAAAAGGTTTTTCGCAAACAAAAATTATTGCGCGCCCGTAATTGGACACAATTGTTAATTATCAACGGTGTTTAATGGTCCATGACTGTCAATGCTACCATAACGATAGTTGCACTTTAAAATGAACTCTAAAAACTTTAACTTTAAGTGTAATGTTGACTATCGAATCCGTTTTTCTCATTTTAACAACTGAAATGGTCGTAATGAAGCTTTTTCATATTCACTAGTCCAAATTTCACGGGCTCCATTGTTATAAACACTTCTGTTTTATTGAATGAAACGCAGTCCGTCTTTGCAGGTGAAGATATCATTCGATTCACAACTCTATTGGTTTGAGACAAGAGTTATACTTACGGTATTGCGAATGAATGCAAGTAATAAGCGCTTTTAATTAGTAACACTCCTGTTTCAGTAAAGTGTGACAGCTAAATATAATGCTACTTTTGAACCGTATTACAATGTAATAAGGTTGAAGTTTGACTGAGGAATGTGTAAAAACCCAGCATGATGAAATATAGTGTAATTTAGTCGCGGTAAGAAATTCCTTGTTACTGGCATTGTTCGCGAGATATATTTATTTACAAAGACTTCTACTGTAGGTCTAATTCAAGCAAAGGTAATCACATTATTAGACATTCCTCGAGTGTACTCCATCGTCTTCGCCAGTGTGGATTATAATTAGATTAGTTTAGTACACAAGTTCAAATAATTAATTATAGGGCTGTGATGACATACCGTTGTTTGTTTATTAAATGTAAGAATAAAAAATATCAGCCATCAACAAAATATTGATGTGTACGAAACACGCGGCAAACATCTGCCCGCCACTTCCGATTCACCCCCGGTACAAGGATAGTCAATTTGCCGTAAAATGACAGATGTCAACCACATGTCAAAGTGTCACGCGCCATCTTTTTTTCACTTTCACCGCGATTTGATCGATTGCTGGAGTCACTTAAGGGTCTCGAGTTTTAAGTGGAGAAGACCGATTGACGAGATTTTTTTAAATAGGTAAACATTTGTGTTATGGGATAATAATATACTTAAATTTAATACTGGCAACTCAGAAACTTTACTTTTATTTCAGGTACCTAAACCTATATTATTATTGTATTATATTATATTGTTTGATGGGCAAGGCACTAAATTATACATTTTGAAAAAATATGAAGTACAGTCATTAGGTATTTATTTTTCTCCGTATTCTGTAATTAATAAAATTAATCTTATCTTGATATGATCAGATCGCGTTGATGTCTTTACTATGAGCTAATTTTGTGCATTGAACTTACACCACGGACAGCGTATAACGTACTAAAATTCATTTTAAAAGGCTTCACACTGCATAATATAATTGTATAAATTATTTTAGATGTCTATTTTTAATTTTAAGGCTTATTGATATGTGGTAAGGTTGTTAAAACCATAAATAAATTTGTTTAATTTTTTATTCTTCAGTAATATAATTGTGTTATATTGCAATATTTAATAGTACCTATGTATTAGATATTACTTTGAATTATTTAAGGAACATTCTACTCTCAGTGTCATAATGGCCAAATGAGGATGATATCTGATGGTAAGATAAGAAAACCAATGAGATCTATTGAGGTTCATGGATGAGGTTTTGAATTCATTACTTATTTTGGCTTAAAAGACTAAAAATTCGAAGAGTAAAAAGTAAACCCTTTTGCCTGTATGTATAATACTTATATGAGTAATACCTGAGTTACTTAAGTAACTTCATATGAATCATTCATATAACTACTTACATGAATCATAGCGAGCAGCATTTTTTGCATAGTAATTATTTAATCGTTTTCCTTAAATCCTTTTAAATCGTTAATATTAACAGATTTACGTAGATTACGGCGATAATCCAATTGAACTTTCGTTTGAAGTTATAATGTACGCGGTTGTTCGGTTTTAATTAACGTTAATGGATATTAAGTAAATAAGCTTCAGCGGATTATAAAATCACCTTTTAAGTGTAATAAGTTCTATAGATTATAACGACTTTTATAAAGTTTAAATTAAGTTGAAATTAATGATTTTATTGTAAGTTATTTGCCGCTTGCACGACTACTAAGATATTAAATATTTATATTGCAATACACTGTAGATAATAATTAATTTATTAGTATCAAACGATCACGAAAATAAATAAATTACATTGAAAATACGGTAGGAGGCAAACGATTTCAAAAGAGCGGATGTGTAAATTCAGAAATTCTCAATTAATAGCGATGTGTACGAGAATAAGTATCCTAGTTATAAAATAATTGTAAAAATAAATACGCAATCATTTACAAATATTTGACGAGGATGAATAAATGTTTGTAACCCTTTCACATAAAAAAACAGTTTTTTTTTATAATAATTTATTTATTTTATTCCTATACATCAACAACAACAATACATAAGGTTACAATCAGATATATCAAGAAAACATTTTGTTCAGATTTGAATATTAATATGATTTATTTGTTAACTAATAACTATTGTTACTTACAATATTATTTGCAAGGAAGAAAAAATATTTTATACATCAAAATAACACATAGGCTACAACTTCAAAAGCTAATCAAATCTAGGGATCATTTTCAGATTAAAATACAGAACAAACACGGACAAAGCCGCAGACAAAAGTAAGTTTTTCATAAATTCCCACATAGTGTAGTGGCCACGTGGTCGCGCGCCGCGCCGCGCTCGAGCCGCGCCATTGGTCCGCCGCGCCCCTCCCACATGCGCGTGCGCTGACTCACGCGCTGCGTCCCATACCAAATTATCATTCACAAAAATATATGAAATATCAGAGGAATATTATTATTTAGTTAGCTCATGTTTTAGGTTCATTGTTGTTAATATAATTAAATTTTGTTAGTAGTTTTAGTTAATTTTTAAAAAGCAATTTTATTGTAAAGCTAAGTAGCTAACTAACTAACTGATAATTAGATAAGTAATTATCTAAATTCAGTTGAATGCTTAATTTATGAGAAATATTGGAAACTAAAATTATGCAAATAGAATTTTAAAATATTTTACATTTTACTACAAACACATTTGTAGAAGCTTAAAAGGGTTAGAAAGGGCAAAAATAAATTCAATAGTTGCCTGCCAATAAAATAATAAACTTTCCATTGTTAACTAATCCTGTTATAAATTATCCCGACATCGTAAAATAACCTCCCCGTTGTACCTTATTATCTATTGTTTCGCAGAAGTTTCGCGATGAGGTCACAAACCCTTTAATCAGCCATCTTTCTTTTGGGAATGTACACAGTAACGTATGCTTTACCTAACGACACATTTCATTCATTCATTTTATCTTTTGTAGATCTTTCTTATCTTTCAACTCGTTTTGTAAAACATTGTTCAAAATTGTACTGAATATTGTTACATACTACGACATTGTTCTGTTCGTAGAAAGTGATTTTTTAAATGATTGTTAATTGGAATCAAAGGATGCCGTGTGTGCCTACAGTATTAGAATTTCCTTTACCTTTGTGCATTTATTTACCTACAAAAATACTGTGGTAATCTAGCTGTGCCTATGTACTTTTTACCTTTAAGATATTATATATTTACATATCTTATTTTTTCATAATAACGCAATTGAACGGAAAATTGAGTTAATTTTAACATGCGTAGATGCCCCTTAATATTTTCTAAATAAAAAGTAACATGATGTCAATTTATTTCTTGTCCTTTTAAATATTATATCGGTATCCCAAAGAACTGACTATAAATAAATTATTAAGAAATGTATCAACATGTATAAGTCAAGTGACACTTATAAGCCGTTTCAACGTAAACCTATGGACCCATTAATCGCTACAAAGAACAAGCCGGCCTATCTATTCATTACCTAATTAGATCCAACCGAAACAAACGCAAGCAGCGAATCCTTCACCATCGCCGACGACGTCGACGTAATCCATCGCATTATCTAATAGCCAAATTGCATAACGTCAGCCTAATGACCCATACAGAGTTTACTGATGAAAAAACACAAGTGTGAGACCAATCGGGCGGTGAGGCAGGTAAGGCCTCCCACCAAAGCGACCCCGCCTCGGTGATCGAGGCTGCCGGCTGCCAGACGGTACCGTGCACTGACCGACCGCGCTCATGTGATACGCGGGGTCCGCCCATCGCAGAATGAAGTGTCTGTGCCTGTTTGTGCTGTTTCTGTGTTTGAGGTGTGAAGCTGCTGGCAACAAGCCCCGGAGAGGACGGGGCAGTATGTGGTGGTGAGTCAGTCTTTCCGTGTTTAAGTCTTTCCGTCTTATATCAGGGTACTAAGTTCTATTTTCGCAGTTCAATCTTATATGTTTTTAGGCTTAGTAAATAGGTCCTTGCAAATCCTTCAGGATTCTCCCCTTAGGTTTATGAATTAGCATACTTACCATGCAGAATTCGCATTCCTCAGTACTTGCGCACTTTGTCAACACATAATTTTATGACCCATTTTTTCTTTGTTGTTATAAGTGACATGTTTGTTACAGTCATTATTTGTTATTGTCGTATATTATATACTTGAGCCTTGTTACATTAAGCTAGGTTTTAAGTTGTTAAATAACTTCATTCATTCATTCATTCCGTCTCATTGAAGGCTGCATTTGCAGTGTTAGATACTATGTAAACAGTGTAATACCTTGATTAACATGCAGATAATTAGCGGATCGTTAAAAGGCGTAAACAGACCAGTGCGAGACTTTTAATGGCATGCTAAAAGGTTATACGAACTTTAAGAATACGCAAAGAATTATTTTGAGGAATGTTTAAGTTATTTTTTTAGTTATTTACACTTACGCTATTTATATTTTGTTGTTAGATAACACATATTATTATCTTAGTTATAATTAAAGAATGTATCAAATGATTAATAGGTAAAATTTTACATTGCATCATATTATACTGATGTTAAACAATAATATAGCTTACTAGATTCAAATAAAAAATTAACTTATAACTAAGTTATTTAAGTTATAAATAATTTAACAAATAATTTATGTGTACCGAAAACTTTATTAGAAATACATTCATTAACTTTCATCTTCGAAATAAACTAAAGAACAGGATAAGGGACACAAAACTATTAAAACAATTTACAAAAAAAATCCACTTTTTTATTTATTAAATACGTTACCCACTGAAAGTTAAATCGTTGAACTTAATGAACTTTCTCAAATATTTTGAGGTAACAAACGTCTGCTGTATGACGGAGTGTCAAGTTTTATTTGCTTTCACTATCACAGCGCTCCTGGTATGCAACCTGCTTAATCCCCTAGACACAGAGTGTACTCTCTAATAGACCGTTTTATTATATTATTAATATAATATAAACTAATTAAAAAGTAATTGAATAAATGTAGAATAGAAAGCATTGGTTATTTTTGTATATTAAAATAAAATAATTTAAAATTTTCTTCCAATATAACTTTCCTTGATTTTTATATTTTTTTGTATGTTGTACAAATATATAAATAAAATTTAAAGCTTCATTTTTCATTCAGCATTCATTACATACGAATTTTAGTATAATGTCTTTTAATAATAGTAAATATTGAAACATTTTTAACTATGTAGTTAACTTTTTGACTATAATTAGCATATTTTACATAGAACCTCATACCTAGGTCTGCCCTACTGTAATATAATAACTATATAATATTATTTACTTCTATTTAAATTTATTTCTTTAACACTCAATTCATAACTTAGACGATATAACATATTTATTTTATATTAATTACAATTAACATTATAGTGTTACTTAGTTTTTATCTACTTTATATTAAGTGACAACACATGTTATAACACATCTATATACTTAGTACGGTTAATTATGAATTGAAAGTGCCATAATTCGTATTACAAGCTTTACCGTTTCATAATAAAATATAATAACCGCACTTTAACACGCTATTCAATTCAATTGCATTTAAAGCCAATGAAATGTCAACAATAAAACCCTAAAATACTCGATCTGACATAAATTAAAACTGCATTACAGTTTTACATAAAAGTTACAATAAAATTGTCGAGTTACTTTCGTTAACTTTGGACTAATTATTTAGCAAATGAAATCAGCCATTAAATTAATAATGTGCTAAGACATTCACTCCAAAGGGAAACATTTACAACGCATTATATTTACGACTGCAATAAATTTATTGACAGTTTAACATAAAGTATCATTAAACTGTAAATTGAAGGTTTTTTTAATACTTAAAACATTGTACCGAAGTACATTAATGCATTCGATCGCAATTTCGAATCTTTAATTATGTTTCTTTACTTTCAATAAATCCTGAATGATCTCAAATGATTTAAGAACGTCGACCTTATAATTATGCAAATCAGCAATGTTTTCTTATTTTATCTTTATCCTTAGTAAAGTGTAACATTGGAATGGCTACTGCCAAACGCCGACGGTGATAACCGATCCGTCATATTAACAGACGTCATATTTAATCTCGAATCAAAGTGCTGTTTCGATTTTTTATGTTTCATTCATGTAACACAATAAAAGATAAGCTGTTCCTTTATAACATTATTTATAATTTAAACTTTATAACAATGTTATAACGGATTAAATATTATACTAAAGTGCATTTACAATTTGCATATAATAGCGCCGTAAAGTGTAGCATTTGCATGTTACATTTTTATACGCCGCCGCTTCTATAATATTATACGGCGTCAAAAACTTATCACTCACTATCAACAGTAGCGCGTGCTCATTTCGTTATACAAATACACTTTTACTTGTTTACATAATTAGCTTCTTATAACGTTTCATTCATTTATACCGGACATAATTTAGTCATTATAAAATATTCACGTGGTTTGATTAATTACATAGTTTAACGGCTAACTTCAGCGCGATCAACTAGCCGTCGGAAAATGTTTAACAGAATTTGGAAGTATTAATTTACTTACTTATAGTTAATAACTTACTTATAATTACTGGTAATTATTGTTATATTAACATTAATTTTATAAGGTTGATGCGCTTCTTATCTATAATTTATTTTGCGATGTTTTCTTTATGAAAAGATAATTTGTAACATGACTGTGTACGTACATACCTAACTATGATCATACTTAGGAAATTTACGTACTTATTTTACTAGCAATTTTTACTTCATTTATGAAATATTTTAGTTAAGACTTACTAGAGTTGGTGATTAGTTTATTTTTTATAGGTAATGTATGTTATAGTAATTTATTAGATAGGGCAATTTTATAATGGCTAACCTTTTTTGATTTCTCCTGACGCTTGAAAGCCTAAAATATAAATCTTTCAACAAGTAGCGTTAACTTACTTAGTAAGTACCTACTATTTAACGATTATAGGCGCGAATGACATTTCACCGACATATCGATGTATCGGTTCTCAATCGCTATCCGTTATAAATCCGACTTCTGACGCGCATATTGCCTATAACAATTTAATAATTTTATGGTAGGTAATTACGTTGTTATGTTCTATATAAACAAAAAGCTATGCCAAAAATGATGTTAAGACAACAATTGAAACGTACATTAATGAGTTAAAATTAACCTCACAATTGATTACAAAACTTTCATAACTATAAAAAAAGTTTAATTATACATTTTTTTTTACTTAAAATATAAAACTGGAAATTTTGTTCTCGGGGCCTCTGAACAAAAAAGCGATTCCGACGAAAAAAATTGGCACTCAGCTAATTCTTATTCATCACTCGTAGTCCATATTACGTTACGTTTGAAATCGCGTGTGGCGTCATGATAGCGTTGATAAAACCGACCAGCGTAACTTGGAATCTTGTCTTTCAATCCAGGCATACAGAAACGCTTACTGTTGAGATTTAGAAGGCTCCAGCGGTTCTGGTTCAACGTCGCTGATATTTTGACACCTCGCAACGGCAACAAATTAAATAATACGGACTAATTCCGTATGCGGGATGCGTGTCACGAATCAAGCCGTATGTACGTTTAAAAGTATACTGATAAACTCAAATTACGAATATGATAACGTAATTGAATTAAATCGCCGATGGAAATTTTATTGCCGTTAAATTTCTTAGGATTTTTGTTACCAGGCGGAAACGTAGCATTCACTACATCATTAGGTACGTATTAATGGAAATTAGGTAACTTTATGAGCATTAAAGATGTATTTAGTAAGCGCAAAAAAATCACGCTTCAACGTGAATTAATTAAATAGTGAAATAATTAAGAATTTTTTTTTTCAATACTGTTTTATTGAGATGTTTAAAAGGTACCTGTCATTATCGATATTATGCAATAGAATTGCCGATTTAGTGGTTTTTAATAGTTAATATCCACGCTATAATTATTACATTCCGTTTCTTTTCCATAATTATGTCTTTTACTTGTCCCTGTCTCTGGTTAGCGAACGCATCTTAGTTTAGTCTATTGCTGTGTGGTCATTGGTACCTATACCTTACCACAGCGTCGTGCGGAGTCCGTTCTGTTCTGTTAGCTATGCGCGGATTCACAGAGGCGAAACCATCCGTGTAGAATGGTTCCTAATTACCCGAATAGCAAGCCAAGTCTCACCAAAGACAATATTTACTGTTTTGTCGCATTCACACAGTCTTTATCGCTGTTCAAACATCACGTTTACCCGTGAAAGCTATTCACGATTTTTTCCTGTAGATCTCGTGGCTCGTATTTGAGTTCCTACCCGAGTGACAAGTGTAAAGGACTTTACATACGGTCGGTCAAATAGAAGTAATCCTTGGCATTGTTTTTGAGGGATGACCGTTTATCGACGCTTCGATGGAGGCTTTGACTGTAGGCCCATTGGATACAGGTCGCCAGGTCGCGGTTCTATCTCTGGTCAGGTCTAGAGGTAACTCCATCGTATTGGTAGGGGATTAGGTAGTACCTATATAGCAATATGTAACTAACTTGTATTTGTATTTAGATTTTGGATAATTATAAGCTGTGTGGAACCCCCTTAGCTAAACTTAAGATGAACGAGTCATAGTGTACCGATATAACATTGTATTGTATACCTTTTTGTATGCCAAATCATTCATAAGTTCACGGATCGACTGTTGTAGACAGATTCAATCTTCTAGTTTATTTTCCTTTGCATTACCACGTTATAATGTAACTTATATTTTACTGTTTTTAAGTAACCTACTTACGGAAACCTATTGTTAGTTTATCATCCATTTAATACCCACAAAGAGTTTAACATTCTCCAAAATAAAACTAAAACTCTTTCTTAGCTCTCTCAACCTTTAAAGATATAAAAACATATCATACGTCAAAAGCAGTACAAAACCAAAGAGGTTGTCGCGGCGTCTTCATAAACTCAGAGGAAATGAGAATTTCCAACGAACACGTTCATATTTACGTAACACTTGACTACAAAGAAAGGTAAATAGAGGAGTAATACGATTACCATCGGGAAGAGTACGTCGAGTTTTTGTACCCGGTTAATAAGATAGAATTATGTTATGTAGCATCCATCGATTGGTTTGTGCTTTGCGTTTTCGGGTAGTTCTAATGTAGCGAGCGGTAAATAGGAGCTTGTGCAATTTTCTGATTTATTTGGATTCCGTTCATGTAATGAAATACGCTAAACCGAATTGAAAAGTCACGATTTAAAATTCGCTTGCCCGTTTTTCTGGCTATCGGCGTATATTTTCTTTTAAATTAATAAAATGTGTTATAGTTTTAAATCAGTTAATGCTAAATGTCATTTATTCATAAATCGGTTATGAATACAATCTTTAGAATTATAATCTTCAGGATAGACATTTAAATAATTCAATTATAATATTAACAAATTATGAATTTTATTAACAAACATCTCTTACGCTTAAGTCAAATCTTTAAAATATTTTTTATTGTATTTGTGTAAAAAACTTACTTCTCTGTCCACATCTGAGGAAATTAAGTGATCACAAAAGTTTAATTCGGTATCTAAATTCTAACATATACAAAAATTGCAACTTAAATAAAAGCTTGTAACAATAACAATAAGACCTGTACAGAAAAACATCTTAGAAAGGTATTATTTAACGAATCTTTACGGGACCCGTGCATCTCCGATTCTGTCTTGACCGCTTTTTATTTTTTGTCAAGTGCCCATCGGCTGTGAGCCACAGTTCTCGGCAGGGTCAACAGGGATCTCGATCGCTAGTGTTTACCCTCAGCCCTCAAGGATTAATGCGCGACGCAAATATTTATCTAAACGTCTGCGGATTGACAGTTCAGTCGTCAATTGTTTGTTGTCTTTGCCTTCTCAAATGAGCATTTCATTTTGAGTTGCACCCATTGGCTTAAGTGGCGTTTCGGGCTCTGTTTACAATAGCTTTATTTGGGTTAGGAGTATTTCTGCTAAAGTATAGTCGTGAAAAAATCTTCACGTCACAATGAGAACAATTTACCTATGCTACGTTTAAGTCTAGAAGCTGTTAGGTGTTAAGTATATATTTGTGCATATATGTACATATATTTTTTCTCATATACAGTTATTGTTCCTCCCAGCCTTTACAGCTACAAATGATATCAATATCCAAATTAACATGAATCTCTTTTCCAGGGGCATAGCAAAAGCCGGAGAGCCTAACAATCTGTCACCGTTGTCGCCTGGAGTATTATACATGGACCCAACCATCCACGCCACCCTCAGGCGGAAACAGAGAAGACTGGCCAGAGAAAACCCAGGCGTCCTGGCTGCAGTGGCCAAGGGGGCCAGCATGGCGGTAGCCGAGTGCCAACATCAGTTCAAATTCAGAAGATGGAACTGTTCCACAAGAAATTTCCTACGAGGAAAAAACTTGTTCGGCAAGATTGTTGACCGAGGTCAGTATCTAATCTGTTATGAAAGCAAAAGTAGTTTTAAGACTACACAAGTAACATATTAAAACATAATTTAAATTTAAATAAGCTAATGCCACACTGGCGAGTTAACATAATTCTTAGGTAGGTACATATTATGTATATCTCGGAACAGTGAATTTTGGTCCACAACAAAATTCTAATTTGTTATAACCGACCTTTACCGATCAAATGAGCTAAACAAAACCAATATTCAAATTTATTATAATAAATTGCATACCCGTTAAATTAATTACGAATAAATTCTGATAAAGACTGACAACTTAATACCCAAACCGCGATTATCCTCTCGAGAGTAAATAAAAAACAAAAATTTTTAAATAGCGAATACGAGAACACGCGACATTTGTTTGTTAACAATTTCGAAACAAAGCGAACAAAACGTTAAAAAGACGTTAAGAAGATAAGCGTTAAACCTGTCGAATACCAGGGAAGCAGATTACGAAGCATTGAGTCGTTTAATATTCGAGTAATCTGTTAAAAAACGCGATCGGAAATTCGCTTGGTCTAAAAATCGTATTCAAAAAACTTTGGACACAAAAAGGGAAGATCTTTTTGTATACAAGCCCCTAATCCCAGTTATAAAGAGTGGCTACAAATTAAGTGATATCTTTAGTTGCCAACCCTTTTAAAAGATGTTATCTGTATTGAACGGAGGGTAGCGCGTCGGGGGCACATATAAAGGGCTCATCAAGATAAAACATCCCGGATCAATTACATGCGGACGAGTGACGTTCCAATTCCCGTTTATCGATAACTCGTCTTATTTTCTCTTCCTTTTTTCGAATTCATATCGAGAATGCTTTATGTGTATTTAAAATCGTATAATCGTTGTTTTCGTGAGTTGCTTCACTAACAATGCGAATATATTGATGATTTAAATCTCTATCCGATTAATCACGCTTCGGATCTTTTGTAAGCATCCATTATGTTCCATAAATACGGCTTCAGAATCCGCTGGCACCAGTTCGTTCCATTAGGTGATGCGAATAGACCAAGATAACATCGAAACATTGACGGAAACAAAACGATTTAGGATAAGGTCCACGACACTAGCTACAGTGAATTCAAATAATACATCTCTCACTACATCTACAAAAAGTATTTTATTCGACGCCAAAATACGAAATTAGGTATGTAATATTGCAGGCGAGATTAAATTCGTAAAAGGTGCACTTACGAAAATTAAAATGTTTACAACACCGCCAATAAACAGCGTCACTGGCTATAAATCTTTGGAATCTTATTCGATTGTAATAAGGTTTAAAATCGGTTGACGTAATTCATTCGAATGTCAAAACTGTTTTTGTAGCGCGAACCGGGACTGCCCTATCTCCGGTGTCCGATTTCGATGCTTTGTACGCGATACGCCTTATTATGAGTCTGCGAACATCTGGCCGTGCAGTGAGCATTATTCGCTATTATAGCAAAAAACGGCCAGTTTTGTAAATCAAATCTGCCTCGCTGATTTTTATTTATTAAACAAGACATGTTTTACGTGAGTTCAATGAACGAATGGAAATGTTTTTTTAGATACGATTGGAAACCGAGTAATAATAGCTTTTCTAAGATCGAAGTTCACCGCGCCCGCATTAGGGGGGTTATCTTCGAAATTAAGAGCATTCGCTTCCATATCTCAGTTTCATTCGTTCTCATTTCGAATTCGGGAAGATATCGGGATGCACTGATGTTCGTGTTTGGACCGGTTATTGACCCATTATTATAATGAAATGCGCAAACGCTTTCGGTAGAACGAATCTAGTAACTTGCATTTCTAAACTGATGGATTCCAAAATTGTAGCACAGTTATAATTTATCCAACTCAAGTACATATTTGTCGTAATACACTTGATTTTAAAAAACTTACCTCCATTTTAACCGTAGATTTTAGATGTAGATCTATCTTAGTATATTGCACTATCCGATAGGTACATTACTGAAATACAACGCACACACGCTACGACCCTAAAACGCACTATCAATTAAATTTGTCGCATAATATATGGAGATGTTATCTCGATTAAAAAACCGCATCGAAAACAATAAAATAACAATTTTAAAATATTCTCAATATCGCCTAATTGAGCGAAATCATTAAAACCCATTCAGACGTTTAAGACAAACGAAAAAGGAAAAAAGGGGTCACATGGAGGTTGCCACACAGATCCGGACGGAGATATTTCACTAAAGATTGTCATCGGAATCAAATAATGTTTATTCAAACAGATATAAGTATTATGTTTTTTAATCATTACCGTAATGTATTTTAAATGTATTTATACGTAAACAATTCCAAAAGAAACTAATAAGAAATATAGGTAGATATTTTATCGAAGACGTATGAAGTTTACCAATAATTGTTCAGCAAGTTACATCATACTTTGCATGAAAAGGAGAAAAGGAACTTGCTGCAGTAAAACAAGGAGATAGTCTGAGGATACTTCTTCTCCATTCCATTCCCTCATCTCTCTCTACCATTCTCCATTTGTCAGAGGCCTTCGGAAATTGATTTTAATGATAATCATGATAACTAGTATCAATCACGTTACTTAATTAGTATTTTGTCGTAATTAGATTTATGTGTTTATATAACATGAACGGAGATTAAAAACAAGTTTGGTTGGAAGCTGACATTTAATTAATCAATTCAACTAAAGTTTATAGTTTTCTACGGTAGTTCTGTCAATTATTCTTTTAAATGTTTAGAATTTTGCAACTTCTGATTAACGGCACTTATAATTGATCAACGTAACTGGTAATGTTTTATTAGTCAAGATTTCGATTTTTAGTTTTATGAAGCGTTTTTGCACCACGATTTGAAATTTTTACTATTACATACTAAGTAAAACATCGAGATGAAAAATTTCTAAAATGATCTTGGAGGCGTATGACGTATACCAATTTGAAGTACTTAAACTAGCGTAGTGGATCTACGCTGCTTTATGTCAAAAGACTCGAGCCCAAAAACGGGTCGACTATGGGTTAAATTGACCCGAACATCAGATTTTTAAACAACGGATAGATCTACAAGGTTTAGCGACTATTATACAACTTTAGCAATCAACTAAACAATAATTAACCCCAATCGTTGGATCGATGGACTATAAGCGCTCCATACTCATTTACTACCAATAAAAACTAAACCTCGTCGAATGCGTGAACGAACAGGTAAATCAAGAGCATCATTTTCAAAACGATTAGCCCCGTAATATTTATGTAAGTAGAAACGTAAATTGCTGAGACAGAACCAATTAAGGCGATAAAGTTTGTTACACGTGAAACTAGTAATTACTCAGTTAGATGACTTTTAGAGATCCTTTCGAATAGTTACGACACCATTTTAATTTATTTACAGTATCACCTCTGTTTTATGTATTGCTTAAAGGCCGATTTCGATAATGATCAGATTTGTCCTGAGCCATTTTTAATAAGCAGCAATTTTTTAACGTAATCTTTTACGTGTTAAAAGTATCTCAAAGATAACGTATACGGAACACTTTGTCAGTGAGTTGTATTTTTTTAGTAGTAACTTTTTGTATCCACACCGACCAGCGGGGCCCACCAATAAAATAATTACATCTCAGACAGTCGTGAATCGAAACGCCTAGAGCAAATATAAATATTGATATTTTATTCCAACGATAATAAAACACAAAACTGAATGGGTACCATTTTTTTAAATTAAAAGCCAGATATAGCACAGGGAGTCCGGGACCACCGCCGTAATAATCTCACTCCTTAAAAAGAGCAAAACGCATTACAAAATTTATGTTATATGCGTGTGCATTTAGAGCATATTACTTTATTAAGGGCAGGCAGGGCGGGCGAATCACGGACGCATATTACGGACCGGCTGCAAATATCTGCCGATAAACTTTTTAATACATTGCAATTACGTTCATTTGAGAAACGCATAAAAACGAACGACCGATCGCGGCGGGTGCCCATCGCTACGCTTCTCATTAAAGAAAAAAAATCGTAAATATGATTTTCGAATCGCCACAGTTCATCAAGCCCCAACATATGAATAGGATCTCGCCATAATTACACTCCGGGTACACAAAGGCCCCCCTGACGGCTCACGAATAACTACTAATATACACGTCGACGAGTCATTGACGTGTTGACGCGACATCTTCACTTCTTTGTGGTGTAAACCTCAAGGATCGTATTAACACAAATGATGACAACGACACAATACTTGGGCTTTATCCGACGGGTCATTGTTGACCCGAGAATAGAAAAATATATGGTCCGGGGGCCCCGCTGAGAGGCCTCCTGCGGTGTAGTTTAGCGATGTGACTGTAATCGTACACGCTCCACGGAAGCCACGTTTACACCTATCTCGACTCCTAATGGCAGGTAACTCGGCCAATAAAACGACCTTTCTCAAATATTTCCTGTTTTGAAGGTTTCGAGCCTCTGCCTCCAGATTCCAACGACGTGGGTGGATTAAATGTATAAAACGATCCTAACCGAAAATAAAACGCATATAAAATGTCCTCGACGAAATATTTAATGCTCAATTAGATAAGCGTTTTGGGTTTTGTGGCGTTTGAATTGTTTTGGAGATACAAACGATTTGTGAAACTGAAAAACAACCACGACGCGCCGATATCGCTCCGATGACCGCGAATAAGCTGTCATTTTTACTCATCGATTCGTTCGTTCGAAATTCAAGATTGAGTTTTTATTGCTTATTGACGGCTCGCTCGGCGAGGAATTATTTTTCGGTGTTTTTTTCTGGAGTTTGAAAACAAATGTCTTTGTTCGCCGCGTGAATGGGTGTCGGGGCTCGGAGTGGTAGATGGTAGCCAGTGGTAGCCCCGAGCGCATTGTGTCACTCACAATGAGTGATATATGAGCGACGTAATTCTGAATTGTCGCCTAGCAGCCACCGGACGGTGATTCAATGTGAAATTATCACCCGTACACGGCATAACGAAAATGAATTATTGCTTTTATTGCCCGGTTCTCGATGCGCTTATAAAGCGAAATTACGCCTCTATTCAACTGTTTCTGCTCACTAACGGCTGGAGACAAGTGTGGCATTGTTTTATCACGAGAACCACTTATAGTTTTATGAAGAAAAGAAATCGTCTTACTTAGCTTCTTGTATTGTTTAAATGATGCTTTGTAAAAACATTTACCGTTCAATGACAAAATCAAAATTTTAACGATCATTAAAAAATACCTCTATCGGATTAATTTAACTAAAAAATGATTATCCACCACCTGATATAAAACCGAATGAAATTATCATAAATCACATTAATATAATAACATTTGTAGCTCAAGATAAAACACCATTATGTTCTCATAAAAGACAGTTTATACACGAATAAATGACTTCATCGCGCCGGCCCTGATAGGACTGTTTCTAAACCGGACAAACGCCGTATTATAAAACGGGTGATTTATGGATGTTTTGAGTAATTACGTCTCATCAAATTTGAATAACGCTGTACCATAAATAACGTGGTACGCAACGACGCATCGCGAATCAGTCATAATTCAATCCTTCAAATTAATCTCATCGAAACACCTCGCGTGATGACTTAATGCGGACGGGAACATATTTAATTAGTGTATTAATATAGAGTTATTTAATGGTTTTTCTCTCCGGCCAGGTGTTCGTCAAATGTCAACAGTGATTAAGTTTTATTTCACGAGGCGTCGTCGGCTTGGGATACTCGTATGTTGGATTTACGAGATTTTGACTTTTATAAATTCTCATCGCCTCGCCTTAACTGCCAATCCTCGGGTGGAATTACTGGTCGGTGCTCGAGTTGTAAACCGACTTCGGGACCATTTATTATACGCACAGATAATCCACCGACAGCACTTTATTATCAGTTATAATAATAATTTACTTTTATACATTCACATTACTCATGTTTGTTCTTATTTGACTGTGCATCATGTGGTGGAATCGGTTCAATAAAATAATTGCGAGTCTTAATTACAAATGTTTCGCGTCGAGTCGGAGTTGTAGGGCCGATTTACCGGTGTACACTTATAGGATCAACGATGTTTGGCCATTTAATTAGAGCCATAGTATAAATTTGCATTTACTTCGTGCCGTGACTAATGCGGCTGGGACCGGAGCCTCCTTACATCTGTCATAATTTTTCTACGTCGCGATTTATTCGCAAAATGCGACAATCCGCTTTGTCCGAGAAAATCGATGGGCAGCTCGACTGCGAAATAAATTACTGAATTATTTATAGTTCGTATCATAAATATTTCGTATGTTATTAGAACGGAACAAAGAAATCGTGATCGTCAAATTAATCATTCCTTTACGTTTAGATATAGATCGAATAAAATTAATATTCCATTTGTTTGTATCTCTAAGTGGTATGTTAATTAATGCCCTGTTATGTCAGTGATTTTAATACGATAGTAGTTAAAGTATTTGATAGGAGCTACGTAAAATCTCAGCGGGCAATTCGAGTCTGTTGGGTTCCAAGTGATTTATCGACATCTACTAGTGTACCTTTCTAAAACAATAAAGAGATTATTAGTTTCGTGTCAACCCATTAACGGCCTACAGAGCACGGGTCTCTCCGAGTAACTGAGGAGGCCTAGAGCAGAGCACAGATCTCTGCCCGTAACTGAGGAGTCTTAGAGCATACTCCACCACGCTGCACCAGTGCGAATACAAGCATCAAATTCGAAGTCACATCACGCCACTTGGGTTACTTTTTAACTACTAGTACTATTCTCAAGAACTCAGTAAAAAACATTATATATGTAGTAAGCTTTGTATGAGAGAGTTTAAGGCAAACGATTTCTTTGTAAGAAGTAGGTACGTTGTTACTAATATCAGTTTCCAGCTCGCGTGTCGCCACCTGGCGGCGACTTCCCGCAGCTAGACCCCAGCTCTGACTCATAGCTGATCTGACGTCCATTAACTCCTACATGCCTAATACAATTAGACGAGAAGCCGCTATATCCCACGCCGACATAACCCACTTATGCAAAACTAGAAGATTATCGAAAGTTATATTAACGAGTACTTTTTACGCCGTATTTAATTGGCATCCGCCTATTTGTTATAGCGAATGCGAGCCAACGTTTCCGAGTCATTACGAAGACGAATGCCACCGCGACAGATCTTATTCCGTACCTGAATTAATTTCGTCTGAGCATTGAACGATGGCAAAATTGACATTAAAATTCTCAGTGGAACGTCTCAAGTAATTGCTGAATAAAATACTTTTGTGTAACATCCCAAAGGGAAGCAAAAAGAACGCGGCCGGAGCGGGTTGCCGTAATTTATATCTGTGCACGATGACAACTCAATAAAAAATGATTTCATTTGCTTATTGAGCCCTTAATAACGACGGCGCGAGCTCGCCTGGCTCGCTCCACATTATTATTATTAAAAATAACAACAACAAATACATGTTCATTATTATTTTTACATGCGGGGCCTTTCCGATTCTGTTTTATAGGGTCGTGTGAGGTGGCCGGAAGCCCACCAAGGGCGTATGAATGCAGTGTAATCACAAATGAATGGCGTTAGACAGAGATGAAGCACGTCATACCTTTATAATACGGACGAGTGTGTCCGTGGCATTCTTAAGTCTTTTCACACAGTACTAGACAATTTTTTCTGGTCTTAAGTGGACGTCGCTTTTTAATTAAAACATTTGTATACTGCGTTTATAAGAAAATTATCAAATGACATCCGTTATACATAATAACAGATAAGGTATGCAGTATGCAGCTTTGGATGCAGATAGTTAGCGACCTCCCAACTAGATTCGTTTTAAAATTGCAAAAATAAAATGGTAATTTGAAAATAGATTTTTAGTGTGCTTAGGAGTGATTGGAGACTGGCGAGCGAGGCACTTTCGGTTTATAGCCTCCGCAAAATTCCATCACAACCTTGACGCCGCTTAAGCCGAGAGCTTTTAATGACTCAGGCTCATGCATATAATAGCCAAGTTATTAATATACGTTATGTCGTAAAATTACAATGTCCAGCCACATATTAATAACGAGATAATGTCTAACACGACACTCGGGAAACTTTACGCACGGTATTTAACGAATGCAAATTTAATCGTTATACACAATTAATTTTTCTACGGCGAGATTCTATCATTTTTTGTCGAACATCTGTTTTAATGTTAGTTTGAGTAGACAATGATCAACGATATCGATTAATCGGTTAAAGTACGCGAGCTATTAAATCGATATTAACGTACCGATTCGACGCGCGCGCCAGTACCACTTGTAATGATCAAATTTATAATCTCTCTCGGGTAGGTAAGAGGCACTTCTTTTATTTTCAATCGTCGAGATATACCCTCTCTCTTTTAATTGTATTTTATGAGTATTTGATTCTAATGCCAGGCCATTAATTATTTATAGTATTCGATACGGGACGAAAGGATCGATTTATGTATGTGCACATGATATTCGAGTCTCGACAAATGCATCGAAATCTTCGAGTTTTAGGTATTCTTATTATTATAAATCATCATCTTCGTAAAACAGATTTTCGATCCGCCATTTTACTCTTTTTTGATAAACTCAAATATTTTTAAAAATAACAGTACCTACTGCAAATTATTTTTTTATTATTTTCTAATTTAAATGAACTAATTTTATGAATACCTACCGGATATATTTATGTGAGGTGTAATAATAATTAGAGTTATATGATTGTATAGGCCGCGGGGATATGTCAAAATAATGCTGATTGCCGATTAATAATTGTAACCGCAACATCGATATAGAATATTTACAATTAGTAACAATTCTAGGAGGTGCGGTCAGTTTGTGTTGCAATAGTTATAACCCACAGATCACCCCCAATAGATACCGCATTGAAGGCGACATGTTTTCATCGAACATTTGTGCGTTGGCTGGTATAAAAATAAACAAATTAGTATGAACCTGACATTTGCACTTGACGACCAAATGATGTTGATTTGATGTTTCCATACAAGTGACGTCCCCCCCGACCCGCGCGTTCCGCCAACTTT
>DWKA01000155.1:0-21190 GCA_018249155.1 Panoquina ocola ocola
TTATATAAGTGTACCGGAATCCCAAAACACCCTTCAGACCGAAACACAATTGCTAGCAATTATTTCACGGCAGAAATGGGTGGGGCGGTGGTCCTTCCCCGGGCGAACCTTACATGGTTCTACCACCTATAATTACCGTATATTGCTTGTATAATTAATTTTATTCCAGGTATATAACGTAGTACCATCAATAAGTGCGATTACTGGGATAAGCCCACAAAGGTACATTTGGAGAATATGTATTGCTTACCATTTAGGACCAAGATTATTAATAGGTTCCCTTTATTACAACTACCATAAGGAACGTACTTTACATATCACAGAAGAAAAGGTGAGGAAAATGATCGCACTGTTGTGCATAGCATAAATGATGTTAAATAATAGTCGTACAATATAAATTACATCTGTTACAGGCTCGGCAACAAGCTACCAAGTTGGGTGAAGCTTGCTACTGGCTAAACTTAATAGAGCTTTTTGCTCTCACTGGAGTCACGTACGTCTCTAACAGAGAAAATTATTGTAAGTCGTATTTATACTTAGTTTTTGACGACTACTTTCTACTATTTGACTATTATTTGACCCAAGTACAACTTTAAAACAAGTAAATATTTACCTAAGGTTTTTGAATGTGTCGTTATATTCATGTAGTAAGCTCAACTTAAATAACATTTTACATGGTAATTATTTTTGTTCCTTAATTCGTTGTGTGGTGTTCCTTACATATAATTAATCAGATGAATGGACATTAACTAGCATTCATTGATGTATTTTTACAGTCGTACATGAGAAGATTTTCATATTATTTATGATAGCGGCTCTGCTCCATATGCTCTGTCGAGCTAGAGTTGGATGTATATCCAGTAACACTGTAGAACCAGTGAGGACCAATAAGTTGGTGTGGATACTCTTCGGCGTAGCTATTGCTGCAACGATTGGTCTCATAATTTTCTTCTTAAGACATCGGTTGTTATGTAGGCCACTTGGTAAGAATTAAATATTTATTTGCTTTAAAATTACGATACCGAGATAAATTCTAATAAATTGTTACTCAGACTTACTACTCGGAGAATAAAGATGTGTCCATATACTTCAATACCTGGAATTTAACTTAGCTCAGTCCTACTCTTAAGTATTTACCTAATAGAAAATGTTTAAATTGCAATAAAGTTGTACTACTTTGCACTATAATAATTAAAAAAAAATTATATTTCAGCGTTCACGTGGTTTTCAGTGTGTGAATATATTCTCGCAATAACAAATATGGCATTTCATGCCATCGTGGTACAAGATCTTCCGTTACATGAACTGCAAGTCGTGTGTCCAACCAACAAGGCGAATTGATTTGCACGTTAGACTTTTAGGCGTTTGCTTGGGAATAGAGCCAAAATGTACACGCTAGTTTAGGATGTATTTTCATAGTATAAATTTCAATGTAATGTGCTCGTGAATGGGCCACCTAGCCTTAACTTGTGATCAAGAATGTCATAACAGCATGAATTTTTTAACTGCCATTATTTTTTGATTTTGTTATTATCGCAATTTTCAAAAAGTGAAAAAGTTATAAGACTATTTTATTAATTGTTTGAGTAAATGTTATTATAATTTTACCGAAATTGTAGCTGTTGTAAGATCGAATAATTATGTAGTCAATTTTAAAAGCTGATAATTTTTCTACTGCCACCGTTATTGACTTTAGACCAAAGTAGTCCTACCTACTGTGTATTTTTATAGACCAACGAAATTTGCATTGATCGAAACAAACAACATAGTTTTACTTTGTATCAAAGTTCGTCAGAGACTGTGTAGGTATGACTACGATACGTAGGCTACATTCTTAATAGTTATTTAAAACAAACGAAAGAAAGCACTGATAAAAATAAGCAGTGCTCTGCCTTTTACCACTATGTCACCAATGATTATAAGGAAGACCTACAAGATTTTTTCAAAATTAAATGGACCAAATTGTTAATATCAATGAAAAAGTGTATTGTTTTACACATATCCAAAAACTTAAATACTGGATGGTTAATATTAAACTCTGAATGACGTCGATATTGAAAGTAGAACTTAATTTATCAATAAAAAATTGGGTTATTTGAATTTCATAAAATAAGCGCAATAAAATTTTTAATGTAACTTATATTAAATTGTTAAAAGTAGCTGTTAGCGTAAAAAGTTTTCTTTTTTTTTAAGTAAATAAAAAGTTAGGTACACACGAATAATTTCCAAATATTTTAAAGTTTTATTACTTAATTACTTTTTATTTTTTATTACTCTACACATTATTATTAAAGCTTATAAATAACAGTCAGCAAACGTGTTACGTGTATGTGCTAAGTAGTAAATTAGTAATGCAAAACCGTAATGGTAATTTGTATGAGATTCCGTGTTAATGCTTTAAGATTAAAAAAATATTTCATTTAACCTTTTTATTAAACGTTGTATAATTATTATGATGATGTCTTTATGATTATTTTGTATACAAAATTATTCACACATGTGTTAAATGACTTATATACCAAGTTATTTGGATGAATATTCAAAATAATTTTATGTCATTCGTAACATTTTAATTATTCTATAATACCGTCAATACAAGTAGTCTTCCAGTCATAACGAAAACTAGTCATAATTTATTGATTCGCGAAAACTGAAAACGTAAATAAGGAGGAACGAAATGTAATAAATATGGAAATTTGATGAATTATAAACATTTAAATATTATTAAATGGGATAGAAATTGATTGATAAACATATAATATATTTTTTCATTTATTTTGAAATACTTTACGTATTCTATTTATCCTCATTTTATAAGTTGATTTTATTACCTATTTTTATATTTGTGCATTTATTACCACATAACTAAAGCTTTAGCTATGTATAATTATGTATTATGTTTATTATTAAATTGTATTTGTTACAAAATATTAAAATAACATGATATTTAGTAGTTTAAGCCTTAGATATAGATACCTATGGTTAGATTTAAGCTGTTTGTTATTATGTATCTTCTGTTGTGATATAGTTTGTTAATATATTTATGAAAACATTTAAAATTTGTTAACGAATATGTATTATGGTAATGCATAATATTATTATAGTTTTAGCTAGCTCACATTAAGTCTACTACATCTATGAATCATATATTTTTCGCAGCTTGAGTTATGGGTACCTAAGTAATTTACATTGATTTAAGTCCACCATCTAAAGGTGAAGACAACGTGATGGTCTACTGTTACGAATACAGCCCTTCTCAATCTCACGACAGAAAAGCCCATCAGTGGAATGTCGTGGATAGTAACGTTGATGATGATTATGCACTCTTCTGACTTACTCCCGTATTCACAAATAATGCTAAGCGGTCTGACAGTGAAATAGAAAGAGAGGATCGATTGTTTATGTCCCTATCTTTATTTTTCGCATTATTTAAGACACTAGAGTAGTGTAGACGGGAATGCAAACGTTCGACTTTTTTTTTCTATTTAATTGCGACACTGCTTATAATAGTATTGTCTGTAAATACGGGGGTTAATTTAGAAATGACACTATGATTTTAACTTACGCACAAAGTTTATTACCTATACTATACCTATATTGCCATTTTAAAAGTATGAGTGATTATACGTATTAACATCAATTAGGCACTGAGTGTGTTCACAAAGCTTAAAAAAAGGAAATATTGCGTTTTAAAAAAAGTTGGGCTTGTCAATTTGTTATAGATGTAAGTACAAAATGGGAGGCGCAAAAAAACAATTAAATGAACGTATATTAATTAAAAAATTAAGTAAAGCATAGTTGCAGAGAAGTCGTATTCGGGCGATAAAAAAGACGTCCAATTAAAATATTAGTAGTAATTAAAATACTGTGTGAAGTTGAAAATTAAAATGATACCCCGTCGTACATTTATTTATTTTAGCCTATTATATACTTACCGCAGAGAATATAATTTATTTTTCAAAAATGCTAATGGATTTCGGCAGACACAAATATTGATTCCCTATTTGAAACAAAATATTTTTCGAAGTAGAGTAAAAATTATTCTCTGCGTGTGTATTTACGTTTATCATAATTTTTACAAATTAATGTTGTTCAAGTTACAAGTAATTCTTGCAGCATGATAGTATTATTAGATACTACATTAAAATTGTTATAAGTGTTATTACACTAATTGTATTATTAAGTATCCAAAACATTTTTGGCTATAATAATTTTCAAACTTATTTTGATAGTGTACTTTTTTTGTAAGTAATTTGTAAATTATTTCTTTAACACTTTACCATCGGAATTATGAATTAATTATTGAAATCTATATTGTTTTACATTCTTCGATTAAACAGTTGTAAATAAAACATTAACGTATTATACATGTTGTTTTTATTGCTTGAATTACATTATCTTACAATTAAAACAAATACAACAAGTATATTTTGTACTCAGTTGAATATACTTTCTATTAAAATCAGATTTAGGTACCTCAAGGAAGTCTTGGTGTACATATAATTAATTAATCTCCTCACAGTTTAAATTTCCTTAACATCTCTCTAAAAGTATGTAACAAAGTCCTAAGTATTATTGCACGTAAATCTGATATTTAGTGTATTATGGATCATAAATTCATTATTAGCTGATATTTTCGATATGTGATACTTTTGCTTTTGTTTTTGATAATACCTAATAAAAGCAATGGAAACTGATTATAGATGGCGTTGCTAAACTTTCACACTATAAAGGAAAGACCGATAAAAATCTTGCTCTAATATTTAATTTACGCTGTGGTTATGTTCGCATAGAAACGTCAATTTTAAAGTATGTCAAAAGTCATTGTGACAGTAGTAAGTAATATCTGTCATTCAGTCAGAATTATCTAATCTCAGAATTATTTGGTTTATATTAATAACAATGTAGTTATATTATTATTTGCTTAGAATTTTATTTATCATTACTTTAATAGATATGCTCTTAAATGTAACTTTACGCCATCTATCGGCTTATTACTTTATATCAGACATTTAACTAGATGGCGCTGCTAGGTTTGACAGTTGGAGACGGAGAACAATCACTCCATGACACTCGGTTGAACGAAAGTGGAAACAAAGATGGCGGCAAGCGGGAGTCTACGCAGGTATAAACTTTGTATGTAGGAGTGTATACGTATACAAAATTTCACGTTTGACCACTCTAGCTTCACACACAAGTATAGTAAACCGGGTGTGCGCGGGGCAAGGGGAGGAACGTCCGTGAAGTTGTGTCAGCATATGCGCAAACGAGGTGCGCATTCGTCGCGTGCGTTGTCGGGATTCTTTGTGCCATTCTTCGCATACCAATAAGAGTATATTCTTTAAATTTACTCTTGAAATTGACATTTCATCAAAATTCGCCCCTTCACTACACTTTCGGACTCCGTAATAGGTGAGTAAAAATAATTTTAATGTGATTTTCATACAAATACAGTGAGATTTTGGTGAATTTTATTCGGGAATGTCAACAATGCGATCGCGATCCTGCAATATTTTACATAGTTGTCGCGTTTGCTTCGCTTTAACTTCCGGTCGTTTGGGTGTCGGCATTTCGCGATGTAAACATTATCTAGTTTTGAGATATGAACGCTTAGGTGAAGTGTTAGGGCATGAAGTGTGCTCAAGTTGTTTTTGTGTTGTTAAATTTGCCTGAGTGTGCTTACTGAGATGGCGCAATTTTCGAAAGACGCGGTATGGTATCGTTCGCCCGTGATACACTTCAGTCGCGTTTGTGGCCGTATGCGATTTGACGTATTCCGCGTGCGGTGATGACACTTGTCAGGTTATTTTATAAAATGTCAAATGTTTTGTATGTAATGCGCGAGTGATTAGTAAACAAATTGACAGTGGAATTTGTATTGATGCAGTGAAATTCTTAACGAGTGATATGGACTGTTATTACGCGAAATTTTATCAAAGGCGTGAGTATTTGATTCGAGTAGCAATAATAAACAAACAAATTCTTGAAATACTTTAGTGAATTCCTTTGAACTTTAGTCTGGATTTTAAAGCATTAAGCCTTTCAAAGCATTTCAAATAAATTTGATATTTTAGTTAATATTGGAAACATTACATTGTTTGAATTTTAAATATTATTTTAAAACTGTTTTTTTTTTAAATTGGCATTTTTTTTGTTTGTTAATAATTACTGAGGAGCCATAATAGGAAAGTAACTAAGTGTAAGAAATGCTTAATAAAATATTTTTTTTTGTAAGAAAATTAAATTAGTAATCTACTTTTATTTAATTTGGTCAATGTTTATAAAGTTGACAAACCTTTTTTCAAAAGTTTTTAAAAGGCATTTCAGGTGCTGTAATACGTTTGAAAAATGTATACTGAGAATTACTTACTTTAGACGTTTAGCCCGCGTAAATTCGTCCGACGTGTTAGGTCGCCCTAAAATAAAATTAAAATTACACATTCGGATTGTCTATTTCTAGACTGTTTTATACTCTTTTATAACACACATTATAGGTATCTTACTAATAATATGGTAGTAAAACTATTTTGCACCTACGAACTTAATAAGTTCCTATTTAAAACTGAATTATCCTAACACTGTGTCTGCTTGTTCTCTTTAAAATTCCATATTCTTAGAACGGTATCTTTATAAAATTGGAAGATTAAAAAAAAAACTAACATTCAAAATTAATAAGATAAAAAATAGATATTTAAAGAATTTCTTAATTTCCTAAACATTGCGGTCCAACTACCTACCTACTAGCTATTATTTATAATAAAATTAGGTATTCATGTAAATAGTTAATTAATTCCTTTAATAAATTTATTCCCTTAATTTTTAATAGGTATTACAATGTGTAGATAGGTACTTACTCTTTAAATATAATTATATTTATAATCCATGAAATACTACTTTTCTACCTAATTAAACTATGCAGTAAATGTAAGGGAACTTGCTAATGTAACATATCTATTTCCGTCAATTTTATTATAACGCAGGGGTAGCAAACTTGATTAATAAGCTACTAAGCTAAGATCGACTTTAAACGAATGGCGAATGAAAAATGTTACAAGACTGTCAGCAGTTAGTATTTACGTTGAACAAACTGTTTCATATATTTTGAAGCATGTACCTTAATATAGCTATAGATTTTCGTTTAAAAAATTTAAATAAAATTCAGTTTTTGCCTTGCCGCGATCAACTTATAGCCGCGACCGGCCAGTTGGCTATCTAACCCTGTTATAAAATGACTGCGTCTAAGTGATAAAGTTATAGGTATAAAATGGATAAAATAACGTTTTCACCATAACACTCTAAAACTTAACTACCTATACGAAAATACCTAAGAGTAAGTAACAGAAGTTAGGCTGTAAGAAGTTCCCGTCGGTTAACAAATCTGTACTTGATGATTTAAATCCTAAACTAGAATCAGTTAAGCTAATCTCCAGCGACTTATTTTAAAAACGTTAATACTTAGCTAGCTATATTTTTTTATTTTTTACGACTGTTTGTGTAATAAATCACCTATGACAAATTACAGCTTGCTAGTGCAAAATATCTTCATCTGGGTTGACGGATGACTAAAGTGTATAAGACTTCCGTTCCGGAATCCGAAAAATTCGGATATTTAAGTTGTTGAAAGCGGAAAACAGTGAAAAATCAAATGCCGTCGCCGCCGTATTGCTATAAATAAAAAAAATATAAAGAACTTCAAATACAACGAAATTTATCTAAGTATATAATTATACAAAATTATACAATATATTAATATTATACAATCGCTTAAACAATAACACAATTGTTATTGGGCTTAGTTAAAAAATAATAGATATTATGATAGAGATACAGCGCCACTTAAATAGGATTCGTGCTGAAGGGATCCTTGAACCGCCTCCAATATTAAAATGTGTCATTTGTATACGTTCATTTTATTCTGTTTCACACTCATCAACATCATATCTCATTTATTAGGTCCTCACTGTGAGCCTTGAAGCACGACAATTTATATTATTGAAACTGGCATTAAAAGTTGAAACATTAAAAATGAATCTTCGATTTTTTTTCTGTAGCAAGTAAAGGGTTGATCTCCAAGTTATTAATGTTCGGATTGTTATTCGTATATACCCAGAATAAAATCCTAGTATCTCACATTGTTGGGTTTGACAATAAGAACTGCAATAAATAAAATTATAAACATGTAATTAAAAACAATTATCGATGATTAACGTCATGAATAAAAGCTAATGTATAAAAGACAGTATTAAACATATTCTAGCTCTGGTTTAAGTATTTGATGCACTTATTTTTCGTACAAAAAATACTATTTTTAAAAACGTCAAATAATTTTAATCTACCGCCGTTTCGGGAATGACTTTATTATAGTTATTAAAGAGAAGATAAAACTGCGAAAGAAGCTCGTATAAAGTATGTATACGTGCAGTCCATTCATGTTATGATTTGACTTCTATTTTCTCTGCAATCAATCAAAGGCGCAACAGGAAACTCCATGCAGAAGTTGGCTCGATCGCAGCCGGTTCCTAGATGCTCGGTGGTACCGCGAAGTGCTCGCTGTAAAGATCGAAGCTCTTACTTACGTATCTGTTGGTCTCACGAACCAGTGCCAAGAGTTATTTTGGTCAATACGGTTGATGTTTTTATTGCGCGTCGCGACGCGGGCGACGCGGAGTGTAGAAACACACTTTACACTTAATGCGATTACTGAACTATAAAATTACCAATTGAGAAGGATCTTCGAGGTGAGGAATAGGATCCGAAGGTGTCTTTCAAAGGAATTTCAAGTGTTTAATGACTATCATCTATATTAATCGGAACCGACGGTTTAGCGATACGGAAATCATAATGAAACTTTGCTACTAATCTGTAACCGCAGTTTACTCTGTCAATCATTTACGATTGTAAGCCGGGCTATGAGCACTCTTTCAAATCACGCTCGAAGTTTGTTTCCTCAAATCATATTTTATGATTCGCTGCGGCCAGAACTAACTCGTAATGTGCCATGCGATGATAATGGTGCGATTTGATTGTGTCGCATGGCGTCATGCCTGTACGTGAGCGTGGTCCTATAAAAAGATGGGACATCATAATAAAATAATACAGCTCACTTCTTTATTAAGGTTTCTTTGTAATCTATGTAATGTTGTCCGTATTTAGCCTCTGGTGGTAAAAAACAGTACTTAGTTTGCTAATTACTGGATATTTTCCCCGTACACGCATTAACTTTTGTAATAAGCAAAGCTATTTTAACAAAACCCCTAATCAACAGATCTTATGTCTGAATAACGATACATATAAAGGCTTTACTTCTGTACGCATGTCGTATAAAACTCGATAATTATTATTATGCTACGTCTGAGGATTTAAGTGCTTATACTTGTCTTGTTCGATATTGTTCATAGTTCATGGGACTATTAGCATTTTGACTTGTCATTTACTTCTTTCTTTAAAAAATCAAAATCTTACGTTTTCGGCTATTTCATACTGGATTTATTTAATTCTTTAGGTTACAATATAAGTAAGGTTTACGGGTGGTTTGTTTTAGTCCGTTTCCCGAGTCTGGTTCTGGCTTAAGACTGGAGCGGCTCGACATGCAATAAGACGTGTAAACTGCTGACACCTAAAGCCCCTCACGGCGTCTCGCACCTAATGGTCGATCTAAAACGATTTATCACGTATTCTGTCTAAGGGAAGCGAAACTTAATAAGATTTATTTTGTTCTTCGCGCACACCTTTATCAAGTACTACTGTTTTTTAAAGATAATTAATTAAAAAAGGAATATACGTTTTACTGCACTTAAACTAAATGGATTAAAAATAAAAAAAATAATATTCTGCCATTCGCCATTGCTGCCAGCGTTTTAATATATGAAATTAGAAATGTAATAAATACCTAATCACAATGTGACATCGATTAGTTCTTGTCAAATGCCCTTAAAAGCTTTGGTATTGAATATTTTATCGTTAGCAACAAGTAGATCGTAACGTTTGCCCTTAAATAGCAGAATAAGTAAAAAATCTCAGAGACACTCTTGAAATAACCTAGTAAGGCCTCATTCGATCATACCCATCTTCTGTTAATATGGACGAAGAATTTAATATTTATGTTGAGATTTCACCAGAGATGTGCGTGGTGCATAGAAGCGATGCGTCTTGTAGGAATATCTTCCAATGATATTATGTCATAATGCGAGGCTAGAACATAAAGTAATCCTTTTGGTAGATTTTTCCACAACTGATGGATACAAAGCTTAGCACCTTTGTAAAAGAGACTTGTGATACTGAACAGGAATAGTGCAGTTGGAGATTGTGATGATTATATTATAAATAAAGGTCGACAAATAATACACATTTGACGAACGAGTAGATAGACATTACGCAGTTTTTGCATTCGTTGCTGTTGGCAAAATTTTACATCTCTCAAAAAAGTTATTATTGCAAAAATTATGTACACAAATTAGGGAACATTTGATATTCATAGTTTTATTTCAACCATTTGCTTCTTTGAGGGAGTATAAAAGGGGTTACGGCGGCGAAGCCCCGGGGCGAAAACTAGTTTAAGCTAATATAATAAAGAGGAAAGATTAACGGATTGGCATTGGCTCAGAAACTATAGGACTGATTTCAAAAATTCATTCAAAATATATGCTATCTTAATTACAGGATTAAAAAATAAATACCCACCCGTGCGAAGCCGGGACTGGCTGTTAGTTCTAAGTATAATAAAATTAGGCTCTATTGTAAAGCGTCTATGAATGTAAACAACAAAATGTGCAGTACAAAATACGGTAATACATTTTTTTCCCAGTACAGATAATATTACCCGACCCCTACAGTACCGCAAACCAGAAGCAAGTGCAATAAAGTCCATAATATTTGGGAAGCCCGACATTGTGTGGGTATAGCGCTAAATAGGGAAAGGTTTCGTATTGTCGGACTCGGACCCGACCGCCGGGACGCTACCTGTTCTTATTGACCTGCGAAAGGTTCACTCCCTAATCCTCCGACAAACTCCCCAACCACGAATCAAAGCCATTATGTGTCACATTACCGCATACCTCAATAGGTAACCTGTCATCTTACTGACTTAAATATCGCTAATATACATGACGTGTTTGTAAAAGCTCTGATTAGCTCAGTGCTGAATTATTATTAAAGTTATTTGCTTCAAGTCGGATTTAGTTTTGCACTTCAATATGCGGGAGATTTTATTTAATTTACTTAATGCTAATTGTGCACGGGTAATATAAAACATTATTGATTTAATAGTAGTTTTTATGAAGGCAAGTTTATGTATAACATTTCCACTCCACCTAAAAGTGTTTCTAAAACGTCTTATAAAACTAAATTTCATTAAATTTCTTCAAGCAAATGTAACAGATAAATGTACTCTAATGCTTTTCCCTATTGAACATTGAACATTCCGCCCACTATGGGCCGAATATACATAATACATTGTTAACGAAATATTACTACACCACATTGGCCGCCCACCATAGACGAAAGCATAAGTAGACTAACTTAGAATAATGTGCCTATAAATTACTATATTTTCAGACAGTTACATTTTTGCAATCGTAAAAACAAAATTTAAAATTATGTTGGATATATTTATGACTAAACCTGTGATTCAAGTTGTCATTCTGAAAGAACTTCCTTCATATTATAATGATCTTTAGGGATTTTTTTTGGTGTTAATGAGAATTTTGTTTTCTCATCAATAATTTGATCTTCTATAGATATTTTGTTCAGAGCCCTTCGCAAATTGATACGGGCGACTCGTCACATCATTGTTTTAAGTTCTTACTTTGTTTTCATTTATTAGGTTATAATATATTTTTACATTTATAAAATACAGAGTTTATAAAAGTAGTAATTGCAAAATAAATAATATTTTTGTTATTATATCAAATTTAATAAACAAGTAAGAAGTGCTATTGCAATTTGTGTGGGCTTCGTTATAAGGCATTTAAGCGTTGAAAACATTGCAGTGTCGACTGGAGATATGATTGCGACGGGTGTCCAGTAGCCTCGCTCTATTCTCGGACTCCTATTTATGGATTACTCTCGCGGGGTACCCTCATCACTGTCCTGGTGAAATAGATCGTAATATTGCGGCAATATAGTACAAATTTATTCGCGACCAAGTGCGTGATCCGTCCTTCTTGCGCGGTTTCAGTTCGAGAGAAAGGACCCACTCCTTGCCTCTTATTTATCTTAATTTTGTACTCTATAGAAATGACAAATGAGGATTATGGGTACGTGAAATTGCTGTCGTTCAGAATTTGTGTGTTGAAGAGATGTATTTGTGTACGTACGTAAGTTGGCATGGGGCTTCAATTATTCCTTAGGCGACAACGCGTTAGTTATGCTCCTAATATTGTAAATGTTTTAAACAGTGACCAAGTGGTTCTTCACTACAAATATATAATCTTATATGTATTATTATAGATTATGAGTATGCTGATTTGTCCCCAAATATAAAGTTCGTTTAAGTTTGAAAACTTTGACGTACTTTGAAGTGACTTCAAACAGAATTGAACTGCCTAGAAACAACAAATCATATTGGCGACAGTCACACTGAAAAGTTAAATATACAATAGGAACGTTGCTTTGAGAGCTTTCGACGAAAATACTGGGCTACAAAATTATTTCATGTTACATTGCTGCATAGAAAAGCAACGGTATAGATAAAACTTGTTTTCATTGGCAAATATGTTAGCGTTCGCAAGTTTTATAAAAAGTTACCAATCTTGTATTGGTACCCTATTTTAATTCTAATTTATTATACGTTAATGCTTCATAATCCTACTTCTTGGTAAGTGGAGATGCAGTTGAAGGCGGTGAGCGCAACTTGTACCAGCATAGCTGCTGTAACTCTTGTATGCAGGGAAACAGTATAAATTACAATTACAATGTACTTGAGATTGTTGTTTAAAATCGTCGCACAATGTTTAAAGCCCAATCACGGGCCGCACAAGTTGCACTCGGCCAAGTATGAAAGCAAAACTGGAGTGGAGTTTTGCAATAATTTTCTCGATTGAGTTCACTGCACGTATTGCAGGTAGCATTCGATATGAAGCTCACTTTGAGTTCACTTGTTAAACTATCGTAATAGTCGGAATTGTTCCCGCGCCGGCCCGCTCCCGCCGCCCCCGTTCTTGGCGATTTAATTAAACTTGTTATTTGTACCTTTTATTTCACAATTGAGCCCCGTGTTCGCTTTGATTGTCTGTCGGCCAGTAAGTGAACTTAGCCTTTTGTCTGCAACGAGCGTCGCTCCACGGCGCCGCGGCGCTCCAGTTTTTATATCGGATCCCAACTATTTTTCAATTTTCTAGAGCGCATGGATGTTGTTTCAATTGTAATCTATTTGCTGTCGAGTTACCTATTGACGTACGGCAGATTTTTTTTATTTGTTTCAAGAGTAAATGAAGATATATTTTTATGTAGTTCTTATAAAAAATTGCCAACTCTCCTGAGTGATTGTTGACTTGTATTATTGTTAGTTCAACTACAGTTAAGGCCGATATCACAAGTGAGTTGTGCGGGTTTGATTCTGCTCACAATCATGTAATTTATCAATGTTTAGCTTTGATCAAGAATTGTATTACTAATCACTCGTAATGCCCATGGTGTTCTTCTATCAGGCTGATCTGCAATTTAGCGGTTATTTAGAATTTAAATTCACGTATTAAACTGATAATATTGAACATTAAATGTTAACTGAAAATATTATGAACAGAGATTATTTTTTTGTATTTTTTAATAACAATCCAATTAATTGTAATTGTTTTTGCGACAGCTAAAAATGTTGCAGTTATTAATTTTACGACACTAGCTATTTAAATTAAATGTTAACAAGAATAGTGCAAATATTTCCTCGTTGTCAAGCGAAGGGCGTAAGAAATTAATTATGTATATTATCCGTAACAAGTGGCAAATCGGAGTAAAGTTTATAATTTACAACGTGCGATTTACATAAACGTGTGATGTGTTAATGTTAATATCTGTTGAGATTAGCATGATATATAATGTGACAACTTCTACGTATTACGACAAATTATCATAAGTGTTGTCGCACTGGTGAAACAGTCGAAATCCGAGCAAAATCATTATTTTCAATTATAATTATATCACTCTATCTAAGACTATACATTACACTGCACTTCTATTATAATGCTTCAATAAACAATATTTACTTATTGACAAAGAAATAGATTTTTTTTCTGTTATATCCGTGACAAAAAAATAACAAAAATCGGTTTAAAAACAGAAGGAGAGTATATAACTGTGTTTTCTAACAGTTCTGTTACATGTACATTTAGTAGAAATTTAAAACATATTTATTAGCGTTCATAGTGTTACCGAAAAGTAACCCTTCAATAAACTGAATTGTTAACGAATTTCAATCTGAGAACGCCCACGGTACTTGTTAATAATCATGTAGCTTTACACTTAATAATACAGTGAGAAACTGAGTAATATTCACTACAGTTTTATCCGTAATTATATCTTTGCTATATCATTATTAATTTGTACCAAACAACTCACTATCAAGTAAGTAGATACCTACATAAAGTAAGGCTTAGTTTATGCTTATTTAAAATTTACGAATTGGTTATGGTTCTTGCGTCACGTTTAGGAGTACACCTAATTAGCAGGTAAAATATTTTAACGTGCTTATTATTCAAACGGTTTCGTATCTACTATTAGTATAGTAGGAAACTACCGGTTCATCCTGACTTCGCATGGTTGCTACTAACATTAAGAAAAACCCAATGTTATTCAATTAGACTATTTGAAAATAACTTCCTACAAGCTCAGTCACAAAAATTTGGTAGGTACCTCTTTGTACGGATACTGTCCTTAAGTGTAAGTACATGCTTGTCAAGTGTTGGAGAATAAGATTTTAATCATAGAACCACGTCGAGTATTGTCTCGAAGGTCTAAGTTTGGAAGCCTCGTGCGTGTATTACGGAAAGGCATCATGCCCGGTCACGACGCCAATTAGCAGTAACTACTCGGAACACATTGACATTCTGACATAATATTTTATAGAGTTCGAGACTATGTGTCGTATCTTTTATTGGCACTACACCTTAGCGGGACTTATAGGAGTGAGATTGAAGAATTACGAGTACCTATCTATTGTGTGTTGGAAAGGTGAAGTAACGGAAACCAGGAAATGCCTTGGATAAACATTAAAAAAATAAAGAAAAATCATATTTCCTTTACAGACTGTATGTAATGACAGATGTAGATAAAAAAAAATCTGTATGTAATTTTGTGTACCTAAATTATTTGCACAATGTAATGATTTTGTATGTTTCATTTCTGCCTCGCAGCTAACTGACCCGCAAACTTTATTTTATATTTCATTTATTAACCTACTATAAACTCATTTAAGTTGGTACCCATTTGATTTTATTTCCTTCAATATAAACTATGCTAGTAGATTCGAATCTTAATGAATACGTAAGGTTAAAACAATTTCGAGTCTCACGATTTTGCTGTAAGCCAACGCTCAACAATGACACTTGTTGGGAAGTGCCAATGTTGTCGCGGATTCGTGATTAAATTCATAAGCTCGTTCATCCAGTTTTATATGGCTCTTGGTAAAATAGAGCACGCTGTATTCAACGTTATTTGATGCTTGTGTAACACTGAGCTTAATGTCTGATTTACTGTTGGATTCAACTGGTGGCTTCCACGAAGGCAGATATTATCTAGCGTGAGTACCTCTCCTAGATTTTGCTAGCTATTGTCATGTAGATTAAACGATTTAATATTGACCAGTATCGTCCAGTATGGACCAATGCCTTTGTTATTACTGTCACGTTTAACACTGTTCATCAACACCTTTTAATCCGATGTTAGGATCTTAACAGAAAACTTATCTTGTGACGTATTAATAACTTAAAAGCATTCACTTAAAACAAACAAGTCACTTAAATTAAGATAAGCGCAGTCTGCGAGTTAGCTTAAATAGAAACAGAGGCAAGTCCCGCGGATGTCAAAGTAACAATTAGAAGTTTTTGTTTCGCTTCATTAACGACGACAAAGAAAGTCTGATAAACTTAGTTCGGACACCAAACTTCTGACGATGAAGTAAGTTCGACGAGTTGGGATACTTTTTCTGATATATTTACTTCAACATTCTTTCAATAAGATACTCATTCTTATTCTTGTAACTCTTCTAGTAGTCCAAGGTCTTCCATTAAGGAAATGCGTACAAATACTAACAATTTCAATGAATTACTGCGCATTTTTATAACGCAACAATTTTCCGTCGGTCTTGTTGCATTCCCATAAACAATATTAAATGCCGCATAGCGTAGATAGTGTAATGCACATTATTTTTCTATGGCCGCAGTTAAAAATCAATTATGTTTACAAATTAATCAATTGCCACCGTTTTGCTGTGGTTATTAGTACGATTATTACATTTCAATTCTATATGTGTAGTTGTGGCGAACAAATGTGTAGGATATTGATTTTAGTTCCCTGTCCATAGGTGTTTAGGTCGAGAATTATTGTTTGCAAATCTGTTAAATTATTGTTTGCTCGAAGCATTGTTGGTATTTTTTATATATTTACAGGCTTTAAATTAGACACTCACACATACTTACAAAGGTGAATTTCAAGTATATTAAGTACTAGTGGCCCGCCCTCGCTTCGCTTCGGCAAAAAAAATTCACTTCCATACAAACTTTCTACCCCTATTTAACTCCCTTAGGGGTGGAATTTCATAAAATCCCGTCTAAGTGAGCACTTATGTCATTAAAAGAACCCGCATGCAAAATTTGAAACTCCTAACACTTGTAATTTCTGAGATATCGTGATGAGTGTGTAAGTGACCTTTTGCTTTTATATATATAGATATAGATATTCAGAGGTACCAAAATAATAGTCACATTATTAAGGGTGTGTCTTTCAACTAGGATCTTGTCCACGTTTGTTATGAACTTGATAGTTGTAAATAGTGTAACAATGTATCCTTGTGGGTTGAAAGTTGAGAGTAGATTTGTTACTAGTTTGTCAAAAGTTTTAAATTTTACTCGTAAGGTAAACATCAGGTACGTGTTGGTGAAAGTGATGAAAGACTTATTTTTTTATACTTCATTACTAAAATTAAGTTATTACATACCTATGTGTTTATGTTAATAGATTACTAATTGGCTAACAAACCAACTGATGGTAGATGTTCACCCGCCATTAACGACAGTAACATAATATCAGGTACGCCAACAGCCTCAGTTGCTAAAAATAGTGATAGTAATTAAGATTAATAAAATGTAATCAATTCATTGTTATGACAATCAAATAGTTACTATTTGCGGAAATAAATTTGATTAGAGTGGTCTATAGTGTCTATGCTGATTGTAAACCGACCTGACTCTACTATTAAATACTAACAGGATGTAGATGGTTTTAATGAGAACAGACCCAGTGGAATAGGTGATAATTACAGGAGACCTATTTTAGAAACTGGGTCTTCTGCAGCTGGGTCAAATGGTTGGAAAAATATATGATGTAATTCATTGTTTTAGTGTTGTACAACATCAAAGGTATTAGGTGCATCCTCCATAATTTAAAATTCCTTCTTGTAAAACATCAATTTCAGTATTTTAGACATGTTTAAGACACACCTTTATTCTTGTTACACGAAGTGTTTGTGATGTTTATTTACCTTACAGTTCATTTGATTTACTCCCTATCGCTCGGTTCTCATAAAATATAACAAAAATTGTGTAAACTCATCGGTTACTTTGATTTATGTCCAACAAACCGTAGTGTTCGGGCCACGATTCTCAGCGTCGAAGATTGATGTTGCGTCGCTCCCGGTCGCTACGGAGAAGCAGCACGGCTGTCGTACGATAAATTAAACGCAACTCATATTAGAAGACGCATATTAAGACTCACTATCATCCCACTTCTGCCTTCGAAGAAGATCCCATGCGAGACAAGGACGCAAATAGAAGCATCACGGCAAGGACCGCTTTTTTGTTGTTCCACGAAGAAACAAACCGTTATCCGTAACTTTGTTTAATGAAGACAAAGTAAAAGACATCTGATTCACAATGGCTACAGAGCAGTCCAACTCTCGTCTAAATTAGTTTCTGAATCAGCTGCAATTTTAAATTTAAACATTTTTTTCTTACGTATAGATAGGTACTTATATTTAAATCGTCACATATTATTTTTATCTTCTCTCAAAGATAACGCCTCGAATGCGTTTATATTCAAGTTTATTTTTTTTCCGAGACGCGGTTAGAAACGGCCCTCATGCTCATTAAATCACCATGAAAGAAATATTTCTTGCTTATTTGGGTTAAACATTATGTGTAGCAACAACTATGCGAGTGAAGCGATCTGACCAGATTACTTGGCCGGCCATGGCGTACCTATCTGCAATCGGTAAATGGTTACTTTAAGTCTCGATATGCGAAGCATTCTCCACGGAATGTCACCGTCGCCGTACAGTACTTATATGTGCCCCGGCGGACTGAATTTTTTCTTATCGCCGATGCATTTTCTGCAAGTTTTCAATGTGAGCTACATGAACGTGCGGCAACGTGCCGCTCTAAGGCTTGTTGCCCGTCTGTCTTAGTTGTTTTTACAGAGAACCCAACAGTAGGCATTTACGTTTTTAAGAACGCATTTATAGTTTCTTATCTTATATGTATTTATGTAGGTTTGAATGTTGATTGGATTGGAGATGTTTTATGTAAATAGCTACGAAATGAGCAGGCACGACATCCAATGGTGAGTGGCTATCGTCGAACATTGGTTTTATTGGCTGTACTACAGTTGCGGTCGCCATAGTTACCGGATAAGGCGAATGTTATAATCACTCAACCATTACAACGATAACACGTAAAACTTTACACGGATTATATCAATCTATTATATAAACTGTGTATATGTGAGTTCGTAATGGTTATGAGTTTAAACTAACTCAATGTCCATGGTGAATTGATAATCGTATTTTATTTTGTTACACTGCTATGCCAGCGCCGCCGATAAGTCAGTAACGTAACGTGGCGACCGCCTCCAACGATCGCCTACATTTTTTCATTACCGTCTTAATCTGTTCGGGTGTGGATATTAAGCCGGCAGTAATAACCCGCGCCACTCCCGGCTCCCGTCATCCATCACGGGCGGTGCAATCGTTTCGCTGTCAGTTCTATTCCGGGACGCTCCGTTTTCGCTAATGATTCCCCGTCGCCGTGAGATCATGCGACGTTTACAAAGGCCGATAGTACCGACGATTGTACGTGCAAATGGCTTCTCGATCTCGGTATCTCCCGAGGTATTTATTCGAACCGTTTTTGTCCGAGCGATTCATCTATATCGTGCATTAATCCGGCCGACTCGATTTGTAAAAGTTGTTCGCTCGCGACGCAGCCTCCGCGCGAGCGGCTCGTATAAATAAAAGCACACATCCCGGATTGCGTTCCACGTGAGAGAGTTTATAATTTATTTGCGTCGCAGTTTTCTGGCGACGATTTTCCCACAGGGGCGGTGTCTCAAACGAGCCGCGCCCGCCCTTTATGTGGTTTTTTGTGGCGGCACAAAATACCCCAGTGGAAAACATTCAGTGATAACTGGTAACAATCGCTGCCGCCCGGATGCTCCCCGGCATTCCGCGCATACCTCGCGTTGGACCTCGCCTCATGCTTTTTCATCTAGCTCCGCATCACCGCATCCGCTGGCCGAATCTCCGAGCCCCGCGCTCCGTCGTGACCGGACCCACAAATAACCATCGATACTCACTTATGCTTGTTTTGTACCACTGTGATTGTCTGCTGATATTTTAATACGATCCTTCGGTACGTTGAGACATCTAGCAATCTCAATGCTAAAGTTGCCGAGAGAGAGGCAAATTGACATTTAGCTAACTCACTGCACTGTACTACCAATTGCTAGTTAGACCGTCTAAGATTCTATGAGAGTATTCATTTGTATATTGTACTTATTTACATGAATAACATAGTCGAGTAGCGTGTATATTATATTATGAGATATTTACGTCTATATGGTCAGGTTTATAACAAGGGGACACTTCAATAAGTATGCTGCCAAATGTCGAATCATGTCAATTCAATCATTACGAGCAAGTATGTCGAATATTCTAGACAAATCTTTGGCACTTGAAACTTGTGCTATAATAATCTTTATTTATTTATGAATTGCATGTACGTAGCAACATACAAAACATTTTATTGCCTCCCCGCGTCGTACATACGGCGTCGGCTGAATTCATGGAAACGGAACATTTTCACGCCGCGCTCCACTAGAAGTAGGTAACGTTTTTATTAATGTCCCATTGTTTCTTAATCGTTCCAGATTTGATATAGCGATAAGTTTCCGTTAAAAGCATAATGTTAAGTAAAGCGGTAACGCCGCTGCCGGTTGTTTTTCGACCGAAAAACGCTGCCGTCAGATCTGAAGCCCGATTTGTGGTATCTCGCGGCTCGATCGCTGCTTGACTGACATTACTCTTGTAGTTAAGGGGATGTCGATTATTCAACTCTTAAACCGTCTTAGAGGTAAGCGACGATAAATAAAAATTCTGCCCACTGAAACCTTAATTAAAATTTCTCGTGCATACCAACAAATACCTTAGTGCTTATGTTTCGGTATGGCATTTGTTTTATTGTATTAGCGTGGGTTTTGGGGTTCGTTAGTGTAAGAAAGTTGGCGTTGTTATGACAAGGGAGAATGTTATCTTTAAGAAAATCTTAGTTTTAAGGTATTTGCACCTCCTACATACAATCGCACACATTTGTTTCATTGTCTATCGCAAACGCAAATCAATGGAACCAGAAGCATGAAACATAGATTCCTAATGGCTCCTAATGTTCCTAATGGGTTGGTAAAATAGGCAGTAAAATTACTTATTTGGATTTAACGATCTGCAAGAAAAAAAACTATGTCACAGTTTCTTTTTTTTTGTTTAAAAATAAGGCAGACACAAATAAAAAAATGAAGAATAAATAATAATTTATGTTAAAAGTAATTTCTGTCTACTTCTAAATGTTTTTTAAATGAATGTACTAAAGTAAATATAGTGCCAAGATTGTTCACTTTTCCTCACAAAGGATTAAAAGGTAATATTATAGGTATTGATGAATTTTGGAAAATTCGTGTAAGGTATAAATGTGGGTCTCTGTATGAGCATTAATAT
>DWKA01000156.1:0-21186 GCA_018249155.1 Panoquina ocola ocola
TGACATTGCCGTTTTTCTTATACCAATAAATGTTTATTTAGTTACCTACTTACTAAACACAAGAAAATAATGATACCTACATAGGTAGGTAGGTACCTACTTATTATTTAAATATGATACCAAATCGTGTACGCAGTTACGCACATACATGAACACACACTTAATATCTCAACTTCAGCCGTTACGTTATAGCTATACATACCTACCTATCTACTAAGTCCCTTTGCTATATTTTAGAGGTATTGTTAATTTGCTTGGTAACATATACCAACTTGTGTTTATTGCAACACGTGTTCCGGACTCCCTGTGGGATATGTAATGGAGCTGATTACGGCAGCTCGCTAACTTATTCCTTGTCCCATGATACGTTATACATAGGTATTAGTATTCCTACACTCTACAGGTAGGGACTAGACTTACCTATAGGTTACAAAGGACGATATGAATAGGGTTTTGGGTTCAATATCCGGCGCAGCGTCCATTTCTGTTGACAAAAAGATCAATGGGGATTGGGTAAAGAACAAGTAAGGGTCCGTATAGAGTACTTTGTATTGAATACATACTTAGGTATTAGGTACTTACCTACTTCCTTTCATAATACAGTAATAACGCTTTAAATCACCTTTGTATAAAATTCCTTGATGTCTACAACATTAGTACTAGTTGAGTACCATGTGGTCTACAATTCTAGAATACAATAGGTACTATTGTCGTGTGGGGAGATGTCTTACAATTAGTTTTTATATTTTAATAGTTAGGTAATTACAAAATAAATGTTTTCTGTCAAGTGCACGGTTAAGTCGTAAATATACTTTGATAAAACTGCTGAATCAGTCACAATTAGGGTCCTCCCTGTTTGTAGTTTTGCTTATGTTTAAAATATAGCCTCGAGGCTGCTGCCTAATGGCGCGTGCGTCCCCGGCGTCCCCATCACCCTCACCTACCCTCTTTGAAAAATCTTTTTATTATATCCATAATCCAATTACTTTTCTGTTAGCTAAACAATGTATGGTTTTCAGTTATATTAGGTACATTATATACCTAATTCCAAAAAGTAGATATGTGTAGGTCGCTTCGCTATGTTAGTTTAATATTTTTCTTTTCAATAGGTATTGCCTAATAAGAACTACAAAATTAAATATTATTTTATGATTGTAACTTGTAACAGCTCTACTTCTTACATTTGTAGATTATGTTTTTATAAGAATTCCCGTAACGTGACAAATCCGGCAATATCACATCCATTCGTTACTACGAGTATTAGACCCTCGGGGACCAAGCGTGACTTTAAGTGATACAATCTGTTTTGTTTTTTAAGTGTCTAGCTACATGGTTACTTACTTGATAATACCTATACAGTTCATTTGGGTAGGATACTAGATACTAGAATAGTTGAATTTAATAAAGATATTTTATCACATTTTTCCACTTGTAAATGTATTTTACCTACTTTTACACTTGTTATTGATGAACTATTGCTTTAAAAATATCTCTTTTATGTGCTTTTCGGTCAAACAATACCTAATCATTAAATAAATACCCAATATGGACTAAGTTACCCATAACTCCGAAACCAATCTATCGTGCAATCTGTCAGATCCTCCGCAGAAGCGCCGAAGTTGAAGAGCAATAGCTTCGTAATAGCAGTTTAATGCGCCTCTAACCTCCGACTAACTGCTCTTAATTATTTAAGTGTGTTACAGTGGAAACTTTCCTCCTCTCGATAGCTCTCATTAAAACGTAACTAATTGTAGGTTAATGCTACAGATAGCGCTTGCTTCTTACTTAGCTGCTCTGTAATCGCTTCGGAAATTAACATGTCTTATGACTCGCTCTAATCTGCCGCCGCGTCTAGACAGTGATCATTATCCTGTTGTATTTAAAACAGCGTTTATTTTAACAAAGAATACAAAAACGCTTCTTTATGAAAGCCGTAAAAATAAGTCGCATCTCCAAAGTTTCCAACTTTCCCCAACGTTTTTACAAAACATTACTAAGCAGACAAGCAGGTGAACAAATCGTCGTAGTAAAATGTAACCGTACGTAAAGCGAAGAGAAATATTTAGCGTAAAAATCTACACTCTCGGCGTACCCTATCCATTTATAAATGGAGTATAATCCGCGTATGGGCAGAGGTAAATGTGCCGTGAAAACCCAAACGCGGCGAAGCATTTTTCTCGTGACAAAAGCTTTCCATCGCGTCTGCTGCTCGGGCACATTCCGACATTACTATGCATATAGTTCGGTTCAAGCGTGCCCGCGCATTATTTGTCAAACGCGTACGTATACCACGCTAAGTTACTTATTATCTAGGTAGGTATTAATATTATCTGATTTACCTAAAGCCGTTTCCGTGGCTCTTTTCCCGGGCGCAGATTAAAAACGACGCTTATCTCATTTACGCTCCGACTCCATCGTTTATTTTAATTAAACATCCGAAAGTTGACGTCTTATATTTTAATACCTCAAGGTGCTTATATTGAAAAATATTATCTTATCCGACGGCCGTTGTCTCCAGACTCGAGCAAACTTTAATTTGGCAGATAATGCAAACAGCCAAGTTCTCGCCGAGATAAGTAAACCGATGAAAAAGTCGTTAGAGGGAAGGAGTCTGAGCCCTCCGCGAAGTGCGAACCCTAACGTTTAATCACTTCTGAAATAAAAGCACACGAGAAAAAATATCGTGGTAAGGCATGAGCGCCACGTTATTGTCATTCATAACAAGCGGGTGGGTGGTGCGGGCGGGGTACTGGTGCGGGTGTGGTGAGGGGTTGCGCTACTGTGCCTCTCAATGGCTGCGGGTCGTGTCATGCCAGCCGTTTCGACGCGCTACTCTTTGTGCTTCTGCTTCTAGTTTAGTTTTCTCGCCTCTCACAACCTACTTTTAAAGCACGTCAACTTTTAATAACGTGCGAACTGAATGTTTCATTTCTTGCCGTGATGCATTCCTCTTAATCATGTGTATCAAAAATCGAAAAATGATATTATTATTATTTAAATTACCTACCTATATTACCTACATCTTCTTTAATTTCATACAATGTAATGTTATTATAATGTGTTTTAGTTATAATATCCAATTCAAATTGAAAATGTTTCCGGCTGCACAGACGTATCCAATAACAAAGTGGTGGCACTTATACATATTGAAATACCTTCAGTAAAAACGTACTCCAGCTAAGTGCCGCTCGCCACCTTTTGACACACAATAAATCACAGCCGTGAGCGGCCAATAAAAAATATGTTCCACCCTCTGCGAAAAACCAATTAATTTTCGGCGGCTAAATAAAAGATTGCGTTCGTTCGGGCGCGAAAAAAATGGAGCTCGACAAAACGAGGAGGGAATAAGAGGGTAGCGAGTCTCAGGCGGGTAGCGGGAGCGGAAGTGGCAGCGGAAGCGACAGCGGGAGCGGCAGAGGGCGACGGCGAGCCGGCACAGTCGCAGCGGATAATAACAAAGTTAAACGAGACGAGATAGTAACGGGAAGCGCGGGAAACTGGGGAAAGTGGAAAAAGGGGAATTATGGAGTAGGAGTAATCAATTTCGCCTAGTCGTCCGTGCCGCCGGCGAAACTCTCATTTAAATTTTAAAATATCGTCGCGTTGAGGGGGAGTCGTGGAGGACTTTTTAATTTGGCCTGGCACGGTTTAAAAATGCACGACGTTCTGCGGTGACACATCAATTCACTTTGACCGCCGACACTGCTCGTAACTAAACCACGGCGGATGGTAATGGCTGAAAAGAACTCTACTTTGTTCAGATGGTTATTTCTGTGAACACTTTCTCCTTTTAGTATTTTAAATGAAATCTCTGTAGAGCAGTTTCTTTACGTGCGATACGTGCAGTCTCTTTTAGTGCAACGTCTTCCTTTATAGCCTCTTTAGTCACACGTGGGTACCTACACATTGAATCTAAGCTCTACATGCGATGAAGATGAAAGTATAATTATGTATCTATGTTGAATGATGTCGTTCATATCAAGTGGTAGTCTACTCGTCTGTTGACAATATCCCTACATGTCTTTAAAAATAACAACAAGAATTAATTGCTCTTTTATTCTGTTGCAGCAACAACGACCGGACCTGCCGCGACTCCTGCAGCAGATGCACGCAGCACATTTACCGGCGCACGGGGCGCCGCCCCTGCCGCTGCTGGGGCAGGGCGCTCTGCCCCCGGCGGGACTCCTGGGGCTAGGAGTGCCGCACCACCCCCTCTCGGTGCTGGCCAAGCCACCCGAGATTCACCGACCAGACGATAAGGGAAACGGTTAGTGGATTACCATACATGAGTACCTACCTATAACTATCAATATATAATGTATTCAAGTCAGTTTCGCATTCACCGTAAATGTTTTATAAAAGTTTGAGAACTCGAAACTTTGAGATGATTCAGTTAAAAAGAAAGAGAGACTTGAATGATAACGGATCGATACATAAGATGAATATTTTAAGAGCTGTCGTGTTTGTGTTCTCGTCTTGTTTGCCGTGCGCCGCTCGCTGGAGACTATTAGAGCCGCCCCCCGCGCCCGCCGCCCCCGCGCTCGTCTCCGCTCCAGACGTCTCCGATCCCACTTCTGTTTCAATATTTACCACCTTCGAGAGGCTTTTTGAACTCACTGTTTGCGTGTTTTCGGATCGCTGTCGGCTCCGGTTCGTTCGATATTGCTTTGAGAATATGAATAAGTCACTTCTTTGAATCGTTTCGCCTACTGGCAGATGTTTGCGGAGATTATGTAAACGGGGGCTCGGATATATTGCCGCAGTCGGAGGAGGTACTCGCACGAATTAGATTCCGTGAATTACAGAGCAATCGATCACTACGTAATGAGCGATTCGCCGATGTCACGGTGGAGCTGATAAATTCGCACAAATAACAGGAAACGCGGTCGAGGCGGTGCGCGAAAGCGCCACAAATGAAAATGTAACACAGAAATGGATTTGGAAGCCGCCCGTCGCTCCGGTTAATTACAAAAGCAAGCGGTAATCTGCGCTCTGGGATGTTCCGGCTTAGCGCCCCCCGGCCGCCCGCCTCCCACTCTCCTGCCACTTCCCTGGCTAATTTGTGCCATTATCGGTGTACTGATGTAAGAGTTACCGCGCAGATGGCCCCTCCGCCCCCCGCCCCGCTCCCTCGCTCAATTAATTATTCCTTGCTGGTGTGAGCGTCGCGTGTTTTAGTCAATTAGTAACGTAATTTTGCGGGTGACTTGAGTGTACGGACCGACTCAAACACCACATTTTAACGCTTGCTTGATTATACATATGGCAACTAAAGTACATAACTAATGGGCGATCGTTACTTTGTAACGTTGATTTGTAGGTACGTAGTTCTTACCGACGTAGTTTTTTGTCCCTTCCTATTTCGGAACACAAACGTAACTCGTAACGCAACACATTAGGCTACGCTTAATCCGAAGCCACTAAAACAATAACGCATGGGCATTCAGAAATACGTTATGGATAGTCGATACGGTCGTTTGCTGACCATTAATTAAAGCTATTACATTTAATTTGATTGTAGCAACGCAGAGTTCACAGCCCTTTGTGTTCTCTGTGCCTACTCCGCTATCCAATTACCGGCAGGCGTACGTCGGATAGATTGCGCATTAACCGGGATTGCACCGGGTATTGCTCAAACTAGACGGGTATTAACTGGAGGGGCGAACGCTTTGATGTTCGGTAATGTTATCATATGCGGACAGATACGTACCTACATACATCATCTTGGATTAATTGCATATTATTACTCATTATACGCCAATTAAACGGCGGCTCGAGATTGTTGCGATGGAGCATGCATAATGTTATGAAAGTAGGTATTGTGTTGGTGCTCATGTTGTACCTAAGCCTCTAGATAATGCCTAGGTTATAGGGTAATGTAATCAAGTATATCGAATAAAAAAGAGTTATAATTAGTACAGATGAGTAATAATATACAAGACTGTTTTTATCAAATTATGTATTGCTAAGTAGGTAAGTGTCCTCACCATTTTATACTTGATCGACACTTAAATAATTTAGGGTTCTCGTCAAGAGTTCATTTAATTAATAAATATTTTATGTTAAAACAAAATATTATGCTAATTTTGTTTTTCATCCAAATACCTACCTACAACATTTATAATTTTTGTTTCTTATCGATATTGGTTCAACAAGTTACTTCTCTTAGTAAATTTTCTTTAGAGCTTGTAATTTTATTTAGATGAAGGGACTATTTGAAGAAACGTCTAAACCCTTGCGAACGACATAAATTCTTAATAGGTTACATCCCTAGAGTGCTATCTCTATTTTCTCGAGGAGGAATAAAGCTTAAGTACTCTGCCACATTTCTCCAATTATTGAATACAAATATTTCGCAATGATAATATAATATAATGTATCGCAGATACCTAAGCAAACTAATACAGTATTCTAGGTATTATCTGTTTGTTAGTTGTGTAGCGTATGTAGCGGCGGGAGGCGAGGGTGGTTCAAGCCCGGTACCTAAGCGCTATCATATCAATTTGAAATGGCAGTGACAAAGGATGGAATGTAACAAAGCGATTGAGCCGTGACAATGCTACCTACGTGACAGACTGCGACGTCCCGTCAAGTGTTCATCGACCCTTACAATATCATAGTGCGGTGATGTTAATTAAGTATATCGAAATTTATTCCGAACACCGAGCTAATTAGACTGCGTTGTGTAAGAACGAATTAAACGATGCAATACAACTACAAGGGTCAATCAATAAGACTAAGGCATGATAAACTATGCATTTATTAAAAAAAAAATACCGCAATCTAATTTAATCTTGTCAATTTTGAATGTTGAAATCTTGAAAACCTAATGAGGTTTTGTTTGATTTATTATTGAATAACTATCACTCATTTCGGCGAAGAGAAATAAGTAACTAGAAGGAACCTGAAGTCCTCTGAACCGAATGTTCTTGAATGTGTTAAGTCTATTAACAGTATCGCAAGAGTGAAGAGCCCAGCAGTTGAAGAGATGGGTTTCAATGTCGATTTAGTATTTATAGCATTTATAGTGTTCCAATTAGGTACGAAAAAATTGAACATAATTATTGTGGTAGAGCCCAGCAGTGGGTCAAATAAGTTGTTATGGTCGCGTTCTTATTTCAAATGTTCTTTTGACGTCATTGACGTACAAACGGCAAAGCAAGTTGGTCACAAGGGGATTGTCTCGAGCAGGGTAGGGCATGCGTGACAGAGACGCGACGACATCTCCTTCAATATGCATCGAGCACTTTACACCCGTCACGGTAACGTGACGTGTCAGTACCTTGTAATTCCTAGGCGCTTCACGTTTCTAACGCCTTGGTACCTGAATAGACAGAAACAGAATTTGTATAGGTATTTGTAAACCTACTTTATATAGAGTTTGTATACCTAAAAATATAAATTTTATACAACTAATAATTAGTGGTAATAATTTAAAAACTAAGTTAGGTATAAGTTTATAACGTGTAAAATTTAAAACAACCATAATTTTCTTGTCCGTAGGCATCAGCTCGGCGGAGGAGAGACATGTGAGTAGAAATTTATTTTTAAAAACTTGAACTTTTAAATTTCGAACGAGAGAATTTCGCTTTGAAAAATTCTCCAACAGGCGTTTCATCGGGGAATGCGGAGAGGAGCCGAGTGTTGCGCTCGAACACGTTGATTTCATAACACCACACTGGTTGAAACAAGTGGGTGGTGCAAGTGCCGCCCCGGAACTAGGGCTGCCCTTCTAGCGCTTTATTGTTCGTTAACTATTTTAATACACATAATGGTATTGTGGAGCTATTTCGTTATGTAACTCGGTGAAGCTTTTCATTTGTAGTGCGGGTAATTTCAGCTTTATTCAGAGATATAGGTACAATGCAGTCTAGAGGTATGCTTGTACTTTAGTAGAATGACAAAGGCGTATTGTAATCATAATGTGTATTTTATGAAGAAAGCACTGTTACATTAGATACGTTGAACTAATGTAGTTATAATATGAATTTACCTCATGTTACATAGACGGTAATGGCGTTTGTTTGAAACATAAAATAAAATAAATAAGCCTTCGAAATAAAACCGTATTTAGCAAATAATATCTATATTACGCTTAAAAAAATCGTACTCAAGCCGAGGATTTTCGTCACCTTATCCCAACCGGCACCCTAACTCGAAGCTGACGTTTGAACCGTAGAAACGCATGTAATAATAATTATACAACGAGGTATGCAGTGTAAGTAAAATCATGTACCGTTAACACACTAGCAGCCCTCACGTGAAGAGAGCTCACGCTGAGTGCGTTAGGTGAGGTGTTGCGAACGTCGGGTATCGCGCCAGAACGCCGCCACGCCGCAAGGGGGCGCCACCCTCGCAGCGAGTGCATGCGAATCGATACCCGACTCACCATTGTCTTCACGACTAACCTACATTTGATGACTACAGCCCCAAACAATGCGTCGCCGCGTCGCTCCGGTCGCTCCCACGCAGCTCGCCGGCTCATTCGTACTTTGTAGGGTAGCTCGAAAACACTGCTTGAACTCGTGTAATCTGTGGAGTGGGTACCCGCACTAGATTTTATCTATGCTAACTTTATAAAATTAAACAGGGAAGTTGTTTTAAAAACTTGTGTTAAAAGATTTTTTTTAGTTGTCATTAATGCTCTTATATAGATTTAGGTATGGGTTTAGAGAGATTTAGGTATGGGTATGTCACAAGCTCACCTGTGTCGTACTTATCGTGATCGCGGAACTTATGCGAACTATTTACGAGCGCGCGTAGGAGAGGCACTTCGAGTTGAATCGCGAATTTAACCAATAAATGGCGCATTACCAGGTGGTAATATGAAGCTATTGAGCACGTTCAATAAATCAGTCAACACAATTGTTGTACAAACTCTTTTTTAAATTGACATTATAGTTCAAGCATTTATAACTGAAATAGTCAACTTCTTAGGTAACTTGTAATCAAGTCAAAAAACATAACTTGTAATAGGTAGCGCTAGCTTAGGATGTTTTTTATCGACAATTTATTTTGGTTATAGGTAATAGTAGTAGGGTAGTAGTTTATGAATCTCTGTTTTTTTTCTAAGTTTGCCAACTTTACTTTACAATAGCAAGTTAATTTTAGAATAACTATTAAAACGAGCGAGATCTCACTTTATCACATAACTTACTGGATACATTCACAAATTATACCAGTCCAAATCAAGATAGGTAGGTATGTCGCATACAATTGTAATGGTGCAAGGTATGTCCTATCTATTCCCAGTGGAGTTAAGTTTTGAACACACGTTGTCAGCTGCAACTGGGGTGCAGACTGCAGTGTAGACGTATGTTAGGTTAGGGGACGGGAGCAACGTGAGAATGTGACCCGGATACGGAATATTGCGGAGCAGTGTCGGTAGGTATTATAGGTTTTGTCGGTAGTGTTAGTACAGTCGGTAGTGTACAAGTTAGGTATTAGGTACATAAATCGGACTCTCGTAGGTACAGCCAAAATGCAATTAGACAGTATAGTACGTGCATATCTATTTACGTCGCGCATATTCATAAGAATAAGCAATTTTATTGCAATAGTGTTCAAACTGCACTTGGGTTTGGTTTATTGTCAACGCTACCTAATACCTCTAAGCTGTAACATATTACAGGTAGTGTAGTTGCTGTCGGTAGTGTAGTTCTTTGCTGTCGGTATTGTCGGTAGTTCGCTCACGGAGCTGTCGATCTGCAAACACGCGGCCAGCTGACTAATGCACGGAGCACGGACGCGCCTTACAAACTGAGCGAGGGTGTACGCTAGGGTTGTCGCTTAATATTAGATTGTTTATGTTATATTATTTATACCTACGCAAATTGTACCAACTGAAATTTAGTGTTAGTTAATAGATGTGCGTTTCATTAAAATAATTAATACCTCAGTTTGGCAAAATTCTTTGTTAATATTAGGTAATTTTTTAATTTCAATTTTATATATAAAAAATGTGAAAATTAAGTAGATAGGTATGTAGATAATCTGCAGGTAGGGATCTACCTAAATGTTTGGCAGTGACGCTGCTATAGTACTTATTTAATGCTACCATAGAGAAATGATATACCTACTAGCGTAAATGCTACTAATGCTTTGACACTAATTTCATTAAGATCGCTGAAAACAGTTATTCAAAAGTTTAGTTTATTTGAAACATTCTGGATACTTCTATTAATTTATGTAAAATTTTATGTGCCTAATATATTTTTTACAAAAAATCGTGGCAACCCTATCGCAGAGGGGGTTGACTGCACGCCGTAATAAAGTTTACATAAACCGTCTTGGCTGCGGCGGCGCGAGGGGGCGCCCGGGCGCCTCAGGACTCGGGTTACTCGCGATGTTTGTCCGACTGTTTTTACTGCAAATCACGGATCCACGGTGTTGCAACCAATGCTAGTTTCTACTACGTTAGCAAACACCTCACGTTCGCCGTGTTTGCATTTATCACACGTTCATTCAAAATGTATGCCACAACAGTTTTGTTTATTGTACCTTGCTGGCGCTTTAAGTTTTAATAACAAATTATGGAATTGAATTTCATGAGATATTTACTAAAATTGAGGGTACTTAAATATTATTCATTGCTCCGGAAGGGTTTGTTAAGTACCTCTTTTACCGCCCGTTCGAACGTATCAGCGGTCGTTAAGCGAGCTTCTTGATCCGCCATCCAGGGTATAACTGGGATTAGAAGTGCCAATTTACACCGACACGAAATTGAGCAGACGCCCCTCTAACAGGCCTAAAATCTCATTTGGATAACATAATAACTGTGGATTTATTTCTGGCGCACGCTCATTCGCTGTCAAATCGCGCCTAATATTCAATTTAGCGGGCGAACCACACAAAAACTGGTCGGAGGCGGTTCATTACGCCGCGCATCTCGCCTCTTCATCCTCCTTACCTTATCTAAGCCACTCGGAATGGCGCCCCCGTGACCCTCCTCCTCGCGCTCACCACTTCGAGTGGAAAACTCGCAGGGCGAGGGCCGCTCAACCTTGTTTAGTATTCTACTCGACTTCTTTATTTAATAGAAGAAGATGCCGAAAAAAAAGTGGTTCGAATAAATTTGCGTTTGTTCTTCGATGTGCCTCGGTCGCCCGCCGGAGAGTACCTGCCTTTAATTAAGGCGGCGGCGCGTGTAAATGCGACTTATTTATAACGCCGAGGTCCACTTTATTAAACCATTAAAACGAAATTGTAAAGGTGTTCCGTAGCGGTGGCAACCTTAGCTCGGCGTGTTTACGCGCTGTAAGTGCCGCCGCCTGCCGCCCGCCGCCCGCTCGCGACAACCCTCGCAATTTATCGCCCGAGACTTTTCTTAATTGGAAAGAATGGCCACTTGTAATTATTAAGACGCCCTAAAGTGAAACAGATTGCTCGATAGCCGCCTCCGACGTGTTTTTGCTTTTAGTGCTCGCGAGCAATCTACTTAAATGTGACGTTCGAACAATGTATAAAACTACAAACAGGGGCGCGAGTGCGCGCGTATTAGATAACGCGTGTTAAAGTTAACGAGTAATAAGTTCGCGGTATGGCTGCAATTAACCTGTTGACGCCGGATCATTGGTTTAATCTACGTCGACGTCAATCATGCAGCGAGGTGAGGTTTCTTTGTGGGACGTTATCGGCGGCGCTCGCCCGATCTATCACTGTCTGTCGGACTGATGTACGTGCAGGAGCGGTTAACCGCTATATCCGGACCGAACCGCTCGATAATAGATAAGGTTACTCGCGAATCCTCCCGGTATTTGTCACTTTATCCTTGCCAACATTAACGTAGTAGATTCGGATGTTTAACTTACCTTTTTATCTATACCTTGTGTCACGGATTTCACCAATAGTATAGGCAAATAGTTATAAGCCTTACATTAAGCAATTTTAATTAAGTCAGTCACGACTGTGGCATTACTGTGTTGCATTGCGTGCTCAAAATACCTACGCAGAGGCCATGCTATTTAGTTTACACTTCGTGTCTGTTAGCCACTTCATTTCCATAAAAAAGTTATCAGATGCTTTACATAAGCCGTAAGTAAAGTCCATTTTCTCTTTATTACCCAATTACTCAGCCGCATTAAGTGATCGTAAGGTATTATTTTTATAGTCAGGTTATAATTTACCTGTCGTTAAATGCCAAGTGTATTCAGTTTGCACTGAGTTTATTACTAATTGAATTTGTAAGCACTCTCCGTTCAATGTAATGTTAGGTATGCTAGGTAACCTAGGTGTGTGTCGAATTGAGTCGAGATAATATTACAATTTAATTATAAAATTATGACTTCTATTAGGGCGTATATATTAACTTTCATTCATTACATTACGAATCCACATGCATGCCATAATACCGCTGCTATAATGCGTAATTAAATAACTAAATTGTCATTAATTAGCAGCTACCACATACTCGATTGCAGTACAGGAACGAGTATGTAAATATTAAAGTAGCAAATGTACAAGTCTGTGAAGTTTAAGTACGGCGGAGCGCCGTAAGGAGCACAAAACGAGCACAACTTCATCCGCAGCACAAAGGCAAATTATGCGCAAGAATTTCCAATTCACATAGAATTTCGAATTTCCTTAGCGAGTATCATGCATTGCAATGCTTGTAATAATAATAGGGTCGTATTGTACATAGCAGATGGTACGGTGGGGTATTGCTCGTCTCGAGGCGGCTGCGGCTTTGTTCCCGATTCCGGCGTATCGCATCGATTTATGCAAGCTTGATCGAATCGCGCGCCCGCCCCCACCTCGCTCATAACAATACCTGCCTATCGCTGCACTCCTGTTACGTGAGAAAATTGAATATTATAACATTCTTGTGTTTACCGTACGATACACGTTCCTCCTACACATCCGCAAACAACGATTAAGCTTTGTTTATTCCCGTGCTCTGAACAATATAACGTTGTTTGGCTCGAACGAATACACCTACAATACTTCGTAACATGCATCAATTTTTAGTCACGTACTACAAAAATTACCTTTCTATCACTAATACTGCCACTATTGATGCGCAGTTATCGTTCTCATTCTAAGATAATGTAGTTAAACGTAGTACAGAACAGTTATTATGACGATGTCTCCCGTTCCACAGTTTTAATATCCACCCCACACGAGTAGGAAAAGAAACAAATTAACAGCAACGATCAGTCATTATTCGCGGCGGTGTAAACGCGAGCGGTGCGGTGAATTCCACACTTTTTGTTGTTGGGTAATGTGTTCGTTTACGATCGTAATCATGACTACATCCAATTTATTGTTTCACATCAGTCGGATCGCGTCGAGGCGACGAGCCGTGACCGACGCGACGCAGCGACACTACGCGCTACGCCTATTCAATGTTCGTTGAACGTTCGACGTGAATTCGTCGAAATGAGTCAAACGTGCCATATTTTGTTGATGTCGCCTTTGATGTATTGTTTACGTGTGTGCGGCGTGCGCAATAGCATTCCGTGTTCGTCCTCGTATTATTGGTATTGGATTTTGGTGCAACAAAGCGGCAAAACGTTGCACTTGTAACTAGAACAAATATCTGATATTAAAATTTTGGTGAGAAATGTAATGTATGATGGCTAAATTTTGTTTCCCGTCAATGTCATTGTCAATTGACGCCGATGAACTGATGGCGACATTTATATAGTGTTAATGTTAGCGCGCTAATGAACGCGTCACAGGTATGGCAGAGATATGAGGTATATTACGTATCTACATTAAGCGGTAGCGCAGTAGTTAGGTTGGCAGGGCATTTGAAATTCAGCCGCAAACGTCGTTAGGGGCGTGCAGGTGTGCAGCGTGCGGTGCTGTGGACAGGGACACGTCATAAACAGTGCACGGAGGTCGCAACCGCAAGTGCGACGCACACGACGCGTCGCTCGCCTCTGTTGCGGTCGCTGGTCGCATGACGCTACATACACTCGTTGCACACTCTGCTCCCCTAGTAACCGTTCAGTTCACAGCACACACCTTGTACTTACTACATTCTCCATTTATATTTTTTTGAAAGCTTATAGAAATACAAATTATCGTTTCGTGCTCTAAACTTTGCATTAAGACATCGACGGGAAATCGAACCATTCGAACCTGGGGTCGTTTGTGTTTAATGTCTTAAAAAGCGTTGAATATGCAACTACTAATATGGGAAATTCTACTGTAGCGGTATTCATGTGTACCTACCTAATCATCGTTATTTAAGTATAGCTATTTAGGTAGGTACTTTTACCTAATATTGTGAAATTTAGTATTCGTTACTAGATACACCCTTAAAAATGAAATAAAACCAGTACAGTTGTGATAGTGGAGATAATTGAAATGGTTTGCATGTAATTAGCGGTCAGATGGGCGAGATAGCCGGCGGTAGCAGTGCGGAGAGCGGGTGCACGTCTTCATAATTTATCTCAATTAGTCGTCCGTAATGGGCGGAAGGGCGGCCGGCTTCACGTGCCCAGTAGCGAGCTACACAGGTTATAAATGTATCGGTTGGTCCTGCTATCCTGGTACTCGTTCAGTTGAAGATATTAATTACACATTTATTTTTAAGTTGATGTGCAGTTTGATAATGTAAGTTGTAGTTTGGTTATTTTGATGGAATTTTAAGTTTTATATCTCTATGTCAGTAGGTTGGTATGTGCACATAGGGCACGATAAATATTTATAAAGCTTGGCCTAATTATGAGGAAGACATTAGTATCAAGGCGTCGATCAAGGTAGAAAACTCTATAGGAATTTAACATCTGAATATTCAAGGATTATAACTAAGTAAGTTATACAATTGTGAACGGTACAGTACAGTTAATTATGTTAGTCTACGTACCTATTGTATTGTGCTAGGAAGAGCGAGGTAAGGCAAGGTGGTGTATTCAGTAGGTAGTGTATGCAGCGGTAGAGTGCGGTCGAGGCGCTATGTTTAACAATGCGGCGGGCGGCGGCGTGCGGCGTGTCCCCGACACGACGACACGACACGACCGCCGCACGACCACACGCTCGCCAGCGACGGCCGCACCGTCCTTCCCTTCGTGCTTATCACGCATTTACATATGCTTCGTTTGCTCGCCTCCGTGTTCCAGCATTGAAAATGTTTCATGAATAAATTTGTAATCCAATTCCGAGCTTAACTTCGATCCGATCGACACGAAACACGCCAACCGCTAATGAAAACTGACTTCGAAGTATTAGATAACGAACGATCTCCGGTGGACGTAAAGCGATTCATCATAAAAAGAATGCGGGCCGCAGCCCTTTTTTGAGTTTCCTCGTTACGGGCTAAGACGAGAATCATTAGGAATTAAATTTCCCCTTTCATTAGTCCCTCAACCCTCGTATAATTCCGGACGCGGAGCAATAACAATATAAATCCCCCGTCGCGCCGAGCGAGGGATTAAGGCTTGTCTCGACCCTAATTTAGGGCTGCCCTCGCCCGGATTAACGAAGTGGCGGAATTCGCTAGGGTTGTCGCTGCGCATAAACTTGTTACGTGTTTAATGTTTTATTGACGGGTGGCGAGGGAGCCCTCATTTAAATAACGCTCGCGGCCGCCGCGCGACCTTTGCTGCTACACGGACTACACGCTTCAAACAAACTTCCCCGGTTGTTTCTCGCGCCACAAAAATAAACTAACTATTCAATTAAGTACTCTCGCTTAATTTAGTTACGGACCCTCCATAATACTTACCTATCTTCTAATGCTAAGTAACAACAGAACTTTGGATTAGACAATTACCTATATTAGGAGAAACTTGGCCTAAAAAACTTTGTAGTAATTAAGGGTAATGAACAAAAAGGTATCGGATAAATTAATACCTATTCAATTTCTAACAGAAGATTAGTTTGTATTTACTACCTTACTATAAATTGGTCTCAACGTCACTTAACTTTTTGTCAATAGAGAAAAACAAAACGATAACACGAACAATGACACAAACAACGAAATCCATCAAATTCAAAAACAAGCATCGGTTACAGTAAATTGACGAGATACAAAAGTTTGTTGGTCGTTCACCCTAACAAATTAATTTTTGAAGGCATTATTCCGGCGTGCCGAATCGTCGGCGAAGGTGGAACGAATTGTTTATCCCCGGTATTAAGCCCTGACGGGAGTGTCGACGCACATATTGCAGACTAAAGACAAATCCAAGGGGTTGCCCCCTTTCACACGGGATCACTATTAAAGGAGTTTGCTTTTGTCAACAACTCAGCCGCGCGCCGCAACGCCGCGCCGCACCGCCGCGCCGCACCGCCGCGCCGCACGGCCGCAAACGCGTCAGTTATCGCCGTTCGCTACACACACTCACAACTTACAACCAAGATTCCAACTTTGTTGCTATTTTATTTTCACATCGTAATAAGACTCGAGTGTCGAGCGTCGGTTGCTTTTCTTTGCCTATTTTATTTGTTTCGACTAAACTTTGTTTTAGCGAGTGTTTCGCGGCAAAAGTTATTGCGTATTTATAACCGTCACAGATTTGGATGATTTATCTGTTCGATAGCAATTTTCCGAGCGAGTCGTTCGCCACGGCGACCGCGCGGCCGGAGCGGCGACGAAACTCGATTCCGGGTAATTTATTTAAGTAATTTTACAAAACAAGCCGCGCACTCCGTGTTAAAATTTGCTTCGAGACCGCAAAGTAGACGCTAACACAAAATTAAAGTCGTCGACACTTAAGGGCTTCGTAGTTTGGAGGGGAGTTCCCTGAAATTTCTCTCGGAATTTCGAAATGGCGGATGAGTTTCGCAAGTCAACTCAATTATCGTTTTAATTAAGGCGCTGTCGTGCCACGTGACATTTGTTTGCGTGCGTGAAAGTGATCGCCCCGCCCCCCTCGCCTGTTAATTGTGCTAATTACTCCTGTAATGGGAAGGGGTGGGTGAGATTGCTTATCGACGGCTCCGCCGGATTTCATTTCGTGATACATTACGGCAGCCCGCCGACCCGTGTCAGCTTTATTTCGATATTTTATGTCACGTGTTAGCTTTAATGTTTCGCCATAAAACATATTTGTTGTTTTTGTCGCTGTTCACCGCAACATTGTTGATACGCACTTATACTGACTTATATCTCCATCGCATTCTTAACTTCTCGACGAGGATTAAATTAAATAATTATGTAAAAAATATTGCAGGAGGGAATTAATCTCTTAATTTTTAACGTGCAGTTTTTGTAATTTATGAGAGAGCAAAATTATCTGCGTCTTTTTTATCGTTTGGATAATAATTATTATGTATGAGCAATTGACTATCTGGTAGGTATTAGGTAGTTCAATAAGGATTCAGCTAGCACTGTGCCTTAGCTACTTTACGACTTTTAAATACTTAAATACATTTATAGCTCTCTTCTCTATTTACTGGGAATCTCAGTTTTAACAGACAAAATTATTATCTGGACGTTTTATATTATGCATAGAAGTTTGTAGGCGACAAAAACGCGTTGCTGGCGGTGGCAGTCAGCAACGGGGAGAGTGGTACACGTCAGCTCGTCAGCCCGACAACGAGCACCGGGCAATTTGGTTATTTGGGGTCGGCCATAAACCGATAGCGAGCGCAGTAAACGCAATCCACCACTCGCGACTATAAACTTTACGAGTCACGTAAAAACGCGCTCCAAACGCCGACTCGCTACCATAAATTTTTGCTAATGTATTCTTTATAGGAGTTTAATGTGTATTCAGAAATTCCTTCATTATTTATGTATACGAATGAACCGGTAAAGTTAATTTTAAAGTCGCGCTGCGCGCTTTACGCGCTCGCTGGCGATTCACTTTTTGTACCGTTTTTGTGCACCCCGTTTCCGAGTGGCCGCTGGCCGCTAGCGTGGATGCCCGCTTCCAACAGTTCTAACTGATAATCGTTTTTATTTTTACGGACATTCGAGTAGCGAGCGGTGACCGGTTTAATACGGCGTACATCCTCCGGCATGAATGAGTTTCTTTCGTGCGCGACCGGTTTTATGGGCGTCGCGAAACGTTCGACGCGCGACGTTCGGGCGGACGTTACAAAGTTATAAATTGACAGCGTAATGGGAGTTAAAAGTAAACGGCACGCGATAAAAGTTTTCGATGACAGCGTCGTAAAACGCGGTCGGACGGAGCCGAGAGCCCGCGATAAAAGTGGAAAACGTAGCGTGTAAATCACGTAACTTTTCAAAACTATTATGCCTGAAATATAGTCCGAACTCAATCCGTACATTTCCGAGCGGCGGGCGGTCTATTTATCTATTTCCCCCGCTTCCGCCCCCGAGCGTCCGGTTAACCGCCCCCCTTCCGGTTAACCGGGCGGCAGCGGCGCGGCGCGCGGCTAAACGGCTCGTCGCGTGACCGCAGACAATAAGCCCGGGCAGCGTTAACAGCGCGCCTGTGTGTTGCCACTTTATATGTTACGTCAGAGCGACCGGCGCCCGGCGACCCGCGCCCCCTCCTGCCGCCGCCCCCCGCGCCCCCCGCCCGCACTTGTGCGCGACCTCAGTAGTCGCACTCGCGAGCGCGGTAGCCGATAAGTCGACTTGTCGGACCTTGTACTCGACGACTCGTACTTGTTTAGCGGCAGTGTCGCACCGCTCGCCGCCCGCCGACCCTCGTACCCTACTCAATTGCCTTTTTCTTGAGCCCGACCCGCGTAATAGGATAAAGTACAGATTAGCTTCATTCGCTATTCTGTCCAAAATGGAAAAGGTTGGCTCAGTTTCGCTACGGAGATTCTTACGATCTTATTCTTTGAAAAGTAAATACATAACATAATAGTATTATAGTAACTACCTGTCCTTTAACCAAAGAAACAAACTTTGTATGCTTAATATAAAAGTAAGCCCCGCATAATAAGTAAGTATTCTAAGAATTCCTCTGTATAATTGAATGTACGCAACAGTAATAAAGTCACGATTAACTACCTGCATTGCATTACCGACTGCATCCGAGCCGACCACAAACTCAATCTATTAAATTAACGATCGACCACAAATGGTCCTTCAGCGAACGACTCCTCGGAGGAACATAAAATCCATCTAATGGAATCCGACACGTTACATTACGTCGCGCCGTGGGTCCCCGCAATAACACTACTTGAAATTCGATACCGAATGCTGTGGAGATCGGGTGGTCGTAAAATTAGGCCCTCCGGCGTAACCTTCACACGAACTACATTTAACGTTCGGGTAGACCGTAGACCTCACACTATAGTTCGTACGACGTCACTCGCGGCAATAAAAACTCCTCGAACACCTACATATCAAACCTATCGCGTGTCATAAAACTTGGATCGGTTTTAATCTCGCTGGACGGGGATGTAGTAAATTGGTTCGGACGGTTGGGCCGATTGTCCCCAATATTTGCTGTGTTCATCGTTAGTAATAATTCGCACTCCGTACTCGCGTTCTCGCCGAGAAGGCGTGAAACATATGGACGCATTGTTACTTTGAATGGTGTTGTGTATGTGTCGGGGGCTTAGGCGCGGCAGTAAGTCACAGCGGGCGGCGACAGGCGGTGGAGTGGCGAGCAAATTAACAGCCGCTTGCCACTAGCCTATAACTTAGTGCCTCGTAAAATTAGGCCCCGTTAGCCCCTCCAGGCGTAAACGAGCCGTACTAGCGCTCCCCGAGGATAAAGCCCATTTCTCATTCGACATCGGTTATAAGTTACGATACTGGAATTTGTTACCCATACCCATATGCAGTATATTGTCTTACGCGACATCGGAGCTCTTGTTTACCTTTACATACTGCCTTAGATACGCAATAATCTAAACACCTATCTATATTCCACGATTACAAATTATAACCGTGATTTATACGCATCAAATCCTCTGTTAATAATTTCGAACTACCCGAGTGTAGTCTCGTAGCTCCGCACGGTTCAAAAGGCATACCTACTCGGATCGTCGAGAGCACTCAACTGAATATCGGTAATCCCACTTTCCACACTTGAAGGGGTCTGTCAAACTGTGCGCGTCGCTCGGATTTTCAACATTAATTCATTGCTTGCATAAACATAAACATTAATTTTCGAGGATCGCACAGAATATTTCGCGGCTCGGCTCGGCAAAACGAGGTGGCCGCTCCACACGTAGTATATGATTATTTCATTAGTCCATATTTGCTCGCTCATCCAAATGTTGCATCGGGGCCCTCCCCCCTCCACCCGGCCCGGCGAGGTCGAGGGGGCGATGGCCAGTCCCGGAGCTAATCATGCGGTCAGTTTGTTCTGCCTCAGCGTGTTTTGATATTGATATTGACTGTAGCACTCGCCTCGCTGCGCGCCGATTTATTTGCGAACAATGATCGATTGATCGCAAGGTAGAGGTACGCCGTACGCGCGCTCGCTCGTAAACGTTTTGATTATGTTTGCCGATTCTTATTTGTCGGATTTACGAGAATACAATAAACACAGAATGAACGGCACCGGAGTGACGCGGAGCGACGCGCGATGAGCTGTGTCACTGACGTTTATTTTTTCTCTTGCAGAGAAATTCGATATCGCCGGGCGAGAGAGAAAAATATAGAACGAGAAGTCCAGCGGAGCCAGACCACAAGAAACTAAAGAAGGAAGAAAAAGATATGGGCCATGTAAGTTACTAAAACTGCTTCGCTTAACCACAATGCGGTACATCAGCTCAAAACAATCTCATAAAACTCAAAGTAAAAAAAAAGAATTTCTCACGGCATATCCAGTGTCACGATTTTATAACGTTGACCTAAAGCTCCGCATCTGTACCGTGAAACTTGTCGGTTGCAGGAATTAGTAGTAGACGACGCCAGCGAGGAGCCCACGTCTCCACACAACGGAGCGCCCTCGCCCAGGGAAAATGGCCTCGACAAATTGCAACCCAAAAAGGAACATCCCCCGCACAGTCCCAGGTATGGTTCCACTTCGCTATTAATCTATAGATCATAATGTAGTACTGGCAGTGATTCGGACAAACATATAGTGCTCGTGTTAATAATGACGTACCTAAATTCACAGTTTACTAAAGGTTTTTTGCGGATTGTCACTGATAATCTACCTGAGAACTGCGAGGTGGCAAAGCGGTTTGTGAGGAAAAGTTCCACCAATAGGATTACTTCATTTTCCTGCCTTTGCTTAATTTTCTCCACCTCACACATCTCTGCTAGATTCTGAGCGTACTCCACGATGTTGTTATCTTTAACGTGTTGTGTCACACAGGCTCATAATAATATTCTAATCATAGTACGTCAATGTG
>DWKA01000157.1:0-21178 GCA_018249155.1 Panoquina ocola ocola
ATGTAACTTGTCGGACGGTGTCCTCGATTCGCGAACGAAACGGCTTACAGCTTAAAACCACCCGCTGTCGTATTGTCACGTACATTTCGCTCCTTCGATTTAAGTACATTGTCCCCTTCTAGCTCTCGATGCGTGTTTATCTAACCGTTGGAATTAACGTTGCAAAATTTAATAACACTCTGTTAAACACCTCTAAGCTCCGGTGTAATTAAATTCATTTTCACAGTTACACGTCCACGTGTTACATAGTTTATATAGTCGAATATCATTTGCGTCCAGTGAGCATAGCGCGCGCCATACCGTTCAGATTAATAGGCATCGGCTAGGATTTACGTTAGTGCTTGTACCGTCGGGTTTATGCGAACTGTGGCCATAAACTCGCCGGAGTTTTAACGGCGGTTAGTAAATTTTTATCATTAGAGCGTTCGCTTTTACGTTTGCGAACCGAGTAGTGGCTATAAATGTGCAGTGTTAGGTTAGTTAGACGGTCGCCGGCGGTCGTCGACGGTGGTCGTGTGTGGCGTGCGACACGTCGCAAAAGCTTGTACGGTGACGGCGCTCGTTAACACGGCAAGTTATCGCCGACTGTAAACCTTCGGACTTTATGTCCCCTCGTGTCGAACGCCTGAATAGTTTTCAGTTCTTCGCCCGATAGCCGCTTACGTGACGTGGACTTGGATTGTTCTATCTGTGCGTGCGTGTGTGTGTATATGCACGCTGTGTGTCTGATTGTAGTTTTACGATAAACGATAGATTATTGACTTTTGTTTATGATATATTTGTATCTGTGATTAGGATAGTTTCTTTTTAAATAAAGTTATATTGCACACAAGAGAAACAATTCAAAGGTACTATTTTAAATCCAAAAACACATTCAAGTATCTAAAGATCATAGCTAAAGAGTTACTTTGTTAAATAGTCTAGACTCACACAACCTATTAAGAGAAATCATAGGACACAAGCTCTTCTAACAACTATCTCTACTCAATATAAAATCCCATGCAAGTACAGAGATCCTATTAAAACACGTCAAACAACACAAAACTCCAGGTGACGAAGAACAAGACGTGGAAGGACATCGCGGGCATGCTCGGCATCGGCGCGTCGTCGTCGGCGGCGTACACGCTGCGCAAGCACTACACCAAGAATCTGCTGGCGTACGAGTGCCACTTCGACCGCGGCGGCATCGACCCCCAGCCTATCATCAATCAGGTGGAAGCGTCTACGAAGAAGAAGAGCGGCAAGTCCAATAGCACGGCTAACGCAGGTGAGATTGATTAGGTCATCATTATTTCAGCTCTAGTCTCATTGCTGGGCTCGGCTCTCCTCTCAAAATGAGAGGCAGCCAAAGTTCACCACGCTGGCCAATAACATTTGGCAGACTTCATCGAAGCAAGTGATAATTAACTTGTAACTTATTTTTATTGAAAATGAGAGGTACGTGCAGGATTTGAATTCAGGCCCATGTACGGGAAACCAACTTTCGATCTTCTACGTTGCCACTGCCACTGCCACTACGTTGGCAAAGGATGATGTTATGCCTGTGATACGTCATATCTGGGGATTGGGGATTGGGATGGGTGCAATTGCCTTGCATTCAGACGGAACAAATAGAAAGATTTCCACGTTAAAACATATTTTTATAGTTGGTTGTTATTGCCGAAGTCAGCACAGAGATTAGAAATTACGTGGGATTAATCAAATAACTAATCTGGCCTTTAAAGTAATCGGAAAGTTACAAAAGCGATCTATAAAGAGAATTTGGGTTATTTCATCAAGGTTGCTCTGATTTGGTAATAATAAATGTAATTTTTGTTATTTCGTGACGATTGATCACCGAGACTCAGTATTTCACCAATTCTTTTATTGTGTTGACAAATGGTTTTGAACATAATTCCAATTAAAGTTTTCATGTAATTTATTCGTGTATTACAATGATTTGTTACTACTGTTACTGAGTAATAAGGATTTTCTAACGATTAAATAGGTTATTAAGGGTTATTTGTACTCATATGATGGAATGAAAACTGTATCATACTATATTATTAATTTCCTTGTTTTATGATGGATTTACTAAACGTAATCGTGATGCGTTTGTCACCAGGTGCATCCAACTCTCAAGAGTCGTTCCCGGGCGGCGGCGCGGCGGCGGCCGGCGCGCCGATGGACGGCTACCCCGCGCAGTACGCCGGCTACCCGCCGCAGCCCGCGCAGCCGCAAGGTAACGCGCGCACGCACGCACGCACACGCACGTACACGCACGCACGTACACACGTATACGAGTACACTCGAATTAGGTTTGCTGGGGTGTGATAAATAAGATATTTGAGTAATGTTGACAAATTATTTGATTTTAGTAACAGTACACACAGCCGTTAGTTTAAACAAATAAGTTTTTTGGGGTATATTTTAATATTAAATGAATAAGAGAAAAGGTGTAGCCAATCACAAAACATTGACTGTTGAAAAATGTTAAGTTTTACTCGATTCATTCAATTTGTGTCGTATTTAATAATGTCGCATGAAGTTGTTCTACATACAGAATTGAAATGAAAACAGATACTAAATACACGCTCTTTACTAAGCAAATGTACAATCAATTTGTTAGAGTAGACTTCATAGAAGTAAGTTGATTTGTAGGACAACAGCACCTCCAATAGGAAGAATTTCTCAAAGCAACGAAGTGTGTTACTGTACATGTGATCGCTTTACTAATAGCATAGCAGAATAGCCATAGTTTGGACATAATATAGCAGCACTACGTAATACTCACCGAACGCTGTACATGAGCTGCTAGCGCCCCCTAGCGTGCGGTACGCGACGAGCGAACGCGATGCTTGTTCTATTTATTTGTGCAGTTCTATTAATCCTATGTGTTGTAACACTCGTGTGAATACATCAGCTAACCAGTCATCTATCTGGCTAAATAACGCTTGTCACTAACCCTAACCGGAATAGCACCGCAGTCGAGCAAAAATCACCATCGGACGCTTTATGTGTTCGTTGTTTTTCACTTGTCAATTTTATTGTGTTGTTTAAAGTGTGGATATGTGACGGTTTTTGTAAATATGTATTAATATGATGTTATGTATGAAGAAGTTTGATGGTGATTTTTACACAATACCAGCCTGTACAGAATTCAATTGACTCTGTCCTTAACCATGTTGATCGTGAAGTATAATATAAATCAGATCTATTAGACTTTTATAAAAAAAATTGTATATGGTATAATAAAAATGAATATGATTATACAAAAGACAGTAGTCAGTGGTGTTTGGTCGCGGGCTAGAGTGGCGGGTGTGGTATAGAATGGTGTGGTTGTAGGCGGCGGTCCGGGCGCCGACAACCTAGCCGCGTCCAACCCGTTCGACGAGCCGCCCGGCCCCCGGAGACCGCAAGGTACCTACCCACCGTGACACACACGCTTGACGCACAATATTGATAAGACAACCAGTAGTTTGACTCGATATAAACGGAGGAATAGGTGCACGCACACATATACGTAAATGGACGTACTTATGCAAACCGGAACCAACCCACAAGCCCGTTGGGGGAGAATTGGTTGTGTGGGGAGTGCCTAAAATACACTTTAGTTATAATATCATATAGTTTTTGTATATATTTTGTATATATTATATAATCTATATAATATATAGTATGAGGTGTATTTTAGGGACCTCCTGTGTATCCGACCCATCCTTGACTAGTATATGGGTTGGTTCCGGTTTGCAAAAGTACGTCCAAATATCGTTTACAGTTTACACGGCCGCTCAGCCTGGTTCGATTCAAAGTGCAAAGTAACGCAGCATCTCATCGAACCGTGCCGGTGTGTGCGTGCTTCGTCCGTTTATATATGGAGTCAAACTACTGTACGTTGTCTATATTGTGCTTGATGCGCGGCCGATGGATTGTACCAACGGATACACCCTTATATTGTCCTTCTCAAAAGTCGAAAATCGCTATTCAATCAGCGCCAAGATCAATATCAAATTGGCACAATTTCACGACATCTATAGTACCTATAGTAGACGTACTAGAATAGAGTCCAGTGATCCCATATGAGTAAATTATTTGGAAATAGAATTTAGATTTGGCGATAAAATGTGTTAGTGTACTCGTGGAATGTACTTACATTTTTTTATTAGCATTCAAATCGAACGATAGTAGCGTTGTTGATATCACTTATCTATCTATATATAGGCTAAAACAATGCAGTTCAGAACTGCTCGCCTTTGTTATTAGAATGGTATTTATATTCGATACAGTTTTTCAAAACTATGAGTACTCGCACTAAACTTTGTCTAATGTAAAAATATCAATATTCCTATGAGAATCATTGCACGTACGTTCTCAACTAGTTAAAACAGGTCGCGTGCGTCTTTGCAACGTCGTGTGCGTACGAGACGCAATAGAGATACAATTTTGTTCGAGAAGATTCTTACGAACGTTTGTATGATTCGTTGGCCTCGCTTCACTTACTTGGTGGCGCTTTTGGTAGTATTTTACAATGTCATTTACTAAATTGTACAAAAATGTCAACAAATCAGTATTTTTTGTGGAATAGTTGAATTATACTTATAAGTATGTAATATCAATTTTGTTGTGGTCTATTGAAAGCGCTACGGTTGTTCATCTCATATAAATATGTATTCGGGAGCCTTGTGTGTGTGTGTATGTTTGATTACAAGTATGTGGCATCTTTATTTTGATTTGTGTTATACCAATTTTAATATGTTTAATAACTTAGAAGCACATTAACATGATTGTCTAATAATGGACTGACAATGCGTAGTTGCACTTTTTTATCTAAGAAAAGAAAAGATGCATGCTCAATCTGCGGATAGGGATTTGATAAATATGATCGGTTTTTATCACAATCAATATTGATAAAACTTGATTCTTGTTATGTATTTGTGTGTCTATAGCTCATACAATGCTAGTTTTTTGTTTTTTGTAAATATTTTGCTCATAATGTAAAAACTGCTTTGTGTTGTTTTAATGGTATATTTCGATTGGATATTAGGCATGTGTAAATAACTATTTTTTTTTAATTATAATAATTATAAACTTTAATTTGAATACCCTTTGGATATTTGACAGTTTATTTATCCATTGTTTTGTTGTGAGCTTATTTTGGTAATGTTTTATTTCAGGTTACCAACAGAATTACGGCTACGAATATGGGACCCCATACCCGTCCAATAGGCCTGTATATCCACCTTATGGCCCCGAAGGAGACAGGTGAGTTTACAATATGAAGTGTTTTTTAAAGTATTGGTTACCGAGTAAGCAGTGCAGGTTTGACAGCAGGCCGAGACTTTTTTCACTTAAAATAACTGAAATCTTAGATACTAACTTAATAAAAGCATAATTATTCTATTTATTATGTCACCTCTTAAAGTAAGTAACAGAGTGTAGAAACTTAATGTCTAGTGGCATCGTCCACCAGGCAACCCTGGGTGATGTGGGGAAAGGCAGGAATGTTTGCTTCTTAGTACGTGGGTGTCTAATGTGTGTGAATACTTATGGACCTGTCATAATTATTGACCGCTCAAGGCCAGCAGGCGTGAATTCATACGAGAGACATAGCATTTCTATTGTTTATCGTTTTCACGACGCTGACGAGTAATCATGTGTTGTTGTTATCTGGCCCCGTAGCCTAGTTGGTAGTGACCCTGCCTGCAAAGCTAGAGGTCCCGGCTTCGATACCCGGCTGGGGCAGATATTTATGTGACAGATAAATATCTGTTCTCGGGTCATGGGTGTTAGTGATGTGTTATTCGAGTGTCGTCCATGCCACCCAGGGAATCCTACTGCGGGGGTATGAGTGTGTAAGCGTTTATTTATTTATTTTGTTACCTCGTCAGGGGCTACGCGGCGGGCGGCGAGTACGGTCGCTACGGCGGCGGCGGCTACGGCGGCGGTGGCGGCGGCGGCGGGTACCGCGCGGGCGCGCCGCCGCCCCCCGGCACCCCGCCGCCCGCGCAGCCCTACCCGGAGTACTACCGCGCGCCGCACCCGCACCACCCGCCGCACCCGCCGCACTCGCCGCACGCGCCGCAGCCGCAGCCGCACCAGCCGCAGCCGCAGCCGCACCAGCCGCACCAGCCGCCGCATCCCGCGCACGAGGTACACACACACACTTACTTAACTTGATACTTGATTTCTTTTATTGCCTGAAGGGCTGAAGAAAAAATCAACAGGCCACGTGATGTGTTCTTTGTTTGTTTTAATGTATTCCTGACTTTACTACCTCTCCCCCCTGATCGCGTGATACTCTAAGAGCGGTTTCAGACTAGCGTATTCTTTCGTGCGTATACGGTCGTTTCAGCATTCGTGCTTACACGCGCGCTACAATACGTGCGTCAAAAAACCGGACGCGCGTATACTTTCATAGTTCAATGACGTCTGTCAGCGGCTCGCGTTTATACGCGCACCAACGCTCGTACAAAACGACCGTATACGCGCGGCAAAAAACGCTAGTCTGAAACCGCTCTAAATGTCGCTAATGCCAACAGTGGATAATCGATCCGAACTAAAAATATTTAATGCTATCAAACAAGGAACGCCAATGACTGACTATGACCTCACGCCATGTTGTGACGTCATAGCCGCTGTCTTAAGTCAATGAGGTAAGGCTATCAAAACTTTTCAAGGAACAGAGGTCAATCGAGGTCTTTGACTCTCTTATTCTTAGTTTGATTGAATTATACTTCCTTTGTTTTTTCCTTGCTCGTTCTTATCTTGAATTGTAGCGTGACCCGTGTGGATGTGTGTTTGTAAACATTGCATGCGTTTAGTACTCTGTGGAATTTTAATATCTTCGAATTTTAAGCATATTACACGTTAATCGTTGTCAACATACTAAAGAAAAGATATTGTATACGTTAGATTTTTAAATAGTCTTTAAAATTCCTGTTACTACGTCTTTTGAATATACCTAATAAGTATCTATGGCTTACTTGATATAATCATTATCAAATTGAATATAGTAAAATTTTATTATTATGCCTGAAATAGTGTTTCTTACATGTTCGTAATAATATAGACGTTTATGGAGCAATGATAAGCACACGAAATATCGTTATTGATTTTTGCGTTGCCAACAATATTGTCTTTAACTTTTCTGTTACAATCATAGGTAATATAATTTGTGTTTAACATTGCTCGACCAAAATAATTTTTCGATTAGTTGTATTATTTAATACTTACTTGCTGTCTTATTTAAATTTCGTCAACAGTCTTTATCCTAGAATATTGCATGATATACATTTGAAAATCTTCGTAATGTATCTTTATGAAAAATAATGACCAACAACGCCTAAATTAAGGGGAAGCTATGACATTTTCGGTCATTTTGTACAATCTATATTTGTCAGCTTTAGAAAATCTATGGTCGCGCATGCCTGGCATGTTGATGGAGTATTGTTTTTTTATATTAAGCGTGTGACGATATGTTTGTGTGTGCTTAAATGTGCACCACAATATGTGTGTTTATTTATTTTTTAGTATCGTGGCATTTATATGGCGAAACGAGTGTTGAGCTAATTATAATATTATACACAGTATCATTGTTAGATTTAAAATATTTATCAATGATTTGAACAGTGAATGTTACATGAAGTTCAAAAAATATTTAGACACTACATATTTTTATAAATGACGAATAGTAGAAATTATGATATAGTACTCTATTTATTATTTAATTTCTCATACTTAGGTAGTGTCTGAATGTTAATTTTTTATTGTGTGCTGCAATGCACGTGTGATAAATTTGCTATGGATGTCGTCGACGTATCCGGGCAAGCCGTTTAAAAATTAAATTAATTAGCTCGTAAAATACAAAAAAAATTAAAAGATGGCGTTTGATTAACCAATTTTTAACGGAGCTGTGATGCTGTAAAATACTACGGACCAAATCATATGACTTTAAATTCAAAGCAATGTAATATTACCATTTTAATTGTTTAAACATTGAGTATGCGCGTTTATTGCGTTCTGTTAAAAAAAATCCGGTCGAAGCACCGTTAAAAACCGGTTAGTCACAAATGCTGACCTCTCTAATACTAGTGCTTTGGATTGGCTATAGGCGTTGTAAAAGTGTGCTAATTTGATGTTGACATTTCTCTGATTGCAATGACTACTTACTTGTTCGACTTACGAATTTCGATGGAAATAATGATACGAGTTGAAAAATAAGTCAAACCCTAACGTCAAATTTAGTTTTATAACGGCATAAAAATTAACTGTAATTCTGCCTATCTAGCGTACTGGTATTATAGAGGTCACAGAGCAACCAACACCGGTCAATGAAAGGCCCTGTGAACGAATGAAAGCCGCCAAAGGTAACGGTAAAAACGTTTGGTCGTGTTTGCCGCAGGCGGCGTCGCTAATGAGCTCGCAGCTCGCTCGGCAGCTCGTCGCGCCGCTGCCGCCGCCGCCGCGGCCCTACGTACGGACGCCCCGTTTGTACCACGCACTCTAAGTGCTCGTTCACATTAACTCGCGGGTGCGGTGGCGAGCGCGGTCACGGAATATCAAACGTATGACACAACATTCAAGCGTTCACGTACAGAACGCACGTGGGGTCCAAGTGCGTCTACCGCGCCCGTGCCCGCTACCGCGCCCGCGCGTTCCCACGTGAACAAGCACAAACACCCGCTTCCCATCCGATTGGCGTTCCACGGCCGCTCGGGGTCTACCATGTGCCGCTGTCACGCACCTCTTGTCGTTTTATGTTTGGCTCTGTGCTCGTTGTGGCCGGTTCGCGTTGCGTTGTGTTGATTGTTGGTTGGGAGAGGATGCGCGGAGATCGTGTTGATTTTATATGTTGTGATTGAAAATATGTAGTGGAACGTGCTTCAAGTGCATAAATACAGCAAATTATACAAAATGCAGTATTGAAGAGTCAAAATACAAAAGTCTCAAAAATATGACTAAGTTATAAATTTTTTGTTCAAGGTCATATCAATTGAACAGTTGAAAAATCAATCAACTATATATTTGAGTAGCCTTACTTATTCTCACGAGAGCTTAGGTTGTACCTGTACTTTTCGTGTCAATAGAAGTAGATAATTATATCGATCAAGCGTTTTCCTCTGCGATGATAATCAACATTGGACGTTACCCGAACTAGAGATAACGAGTACAGCGCCAGAACTTGCCCCCGTTCTTGCATCTGATCATTTTCCGACTCTTTGATAATTTTTTGGTCAGTTAATTCATATTTTTATAGTATTTGTAATATTTGGAAATCAGTGAATGGTTAAATGTCAGTTTTTTGTAATCGGCCGTTGATTTAAATGTAGTATAGTATATACAGGATAATTTGTTGTGAAACAAAACATGTAGCTACGAGGCAAATATCCTTTATTTTTTATTGTCTATCTGATAGCAATCAATAATTTCAACTCTCATAGATTTTCTCATTTAGTAACTTAGTTAATCGGTTATGATTCGATGCAAGGACGCATTTCATTTGATCCGATCGCTTCCAAAATAGGAACGAACGAATCGAATGTTTGGAACGACGAGGGTGAAACTCATCCGTGGTTTTGGCTTCATTTAATTTATTCAAATAATACCACTTGCTTAACGAAATTTCAAGCTATCACTGTTAATTTTTCTTCAATTTTTCGTTTTTAACTAAATTTTTGGCTTGCGGTGTGATTAATTGGCTTTACGATTCACTACCGTCGGACGTAGAAATTTTTCGACGCAGTCTCGAACCAAAACCCGTGTACCCACTGTTTCAAAATTTAACAAATTTATTAAAACATGGAAGTCAAGGTTTAGAGTGTGTGGTGGTGGCTTTACATGACAATGTTGTTGTTCACGGATTCATTTGCATGCTTTCACAGTTATCATGTAAGCTAGCCCTAAGTGTAATCGACTCGTAGCTTTGTTTTATATTGCGGTACAGCTTTGTTCGGCGCACCGACGTCACCCCAAACAAACGTTGTTGCGGTCCCGCCGGCGTATGTTTTGTTGTCATCTTAATTTTATGTACACGTCTGTGGTAGCGGCCATCTTGTAAATAATCCGACTGAATGTCAGTGTCGACGTTTTGTTGACTGTCAATTTGATTGTGAAACACATTTTACTTTATTCGTATACAGAGATAACTTTGATGATGTTGCCTGACTTTCAGTTTTTTAAGGTATGAAATATTTTTTGGTCACTGGAAATATTTCGTATCTTTAATTGGCCTGAGTTGTACTGATATCCGTGTTGACTTGCTCTCATGTTATATCTCTTTATTTAACTTTCTCACGTATCATTTTATTGTTAATCCTTGTCCTTCAGAAAAACAAATGTAAGCGATTCAGCACGGATAATCGAGAGGAATGTCGAAATTTTAATTTTATTACAATAAAGTAACTTTTAAAAATTTCTAATGCTTAAAATTAACAATTTTTTTCTATCTTTATTCGACATCACTCCCAGTTCTACAGTTGGTGGAGGAGTGCCACTGTAGTATCGAGATGCGTAACGATTACTATGTGTGCAACAGTACGGTGGCGGCAAGGGCGGCACTGGCGGCGCGGGGGCACCGGGCGCGGCGGCGGCGTCGGGCGCTCCGCGGCGGCACCCGGACTTCGCGAAGGGCGAGGGCTTCGCCGCGGGCCCGGCGCCGGCGGCCGCGCGCTTCGCCCCGCCCGCGTGGGGCGGCGGCTTCCCGCGGGGGGCGGCGCCTGCGCCCGCGCCCGCGTGGCGGCCCGGCGGTCCCCACCAGCAGATGCACAGCGCGCCGCACGCGCAACCCCCCTGGCCACATCAGCCGCAGCATCAGTACCAACCGCCGGTTAGTTTTTATTAAAATACTGGTCAAATTGCACTTACGTCATACAATAATGTTGGGCCCGATCTGAATCACGCTATGTAAGTTTTCCACAACGTTTGCTTATTTAGTGTCCCACTTGTATTTGTCATATGACATAATGAGCTTATAATAATATGTATTATGTTTGCCATCAGGGTTCCGGACCAGCGGTCGGCCCCGGCCAGATAAAGCGTGAACTGACGTTTCCCGCCGAGTGCGTAGAGGCCACCGTCCCGTCCGGCGAGACGCGGCGCCGCCTGACGAAGGCCGACGTGGCGCCCGTGGACGCGTGGCGCATCATGATGGCGCTCAAGTCCGGCCTGCTCGCCGAGACCTGCTGGGCGCTCGACATCCTCAACATCCTGCTGTTCGACGACAACTGCATAGGCTACTTCGGCCTGCAGAACATGCCCGGCTTGCTGGAGCTGCTGCTCGAGCACTTCCACCGCAGCCTCAGCGACGCCTTCGACGCGCCGCCCGCCGAGCCGGAGCCCTGGTACGCGCCCGCGCCGCCCGCCGAGCCCCCGGCCAAGGCGCGGCGGAGACTCGAGCCGCCCGACCCGAACGATCGCGTGCGTCTGCTGCACGGCCACGACTACACGCTCGAGACGCGCCGCCGCCAGCCCGTCACGTACCGCCAGGCCGCCGAAGCCGAGGAGGACCTGCTCGCGCCCGACGACCGCGACTCGGACGCCGAGCGCGTCGAGGACGCCCTCGAGCCCTGGCAGTTCGGCGGCGACGCGCACGTCACCCCCTGCTTCCGCGGCGAGTTCGTGCCGCTCCCCTTCGTGCGGCTGCTGCCCGGCGAGCGCGCGCCCTCGCCGCCTGCGCCGCCTGCCGCCTCGCCGCCCGCGCCGCTCGACCCCGACCCGCGCGCGCCCGCAGCGCCCGACCCGCCCGACGCCGAGCCGGACGCAGACGGCGACGCCGACAACCTGGAGGCCGAGCCGATGGAGCTCGAGCCGGAGCGCCGGCCCACGCTGCTGGTGCGCGACCCCGCCGGCGTGCTCAAGCGGCGCCGGCTCGAGGACTACGAGGACGAGTGCTACACGCGCGACGAGCCTAGTCTCAACCTCGTCAACGAGTCGCGAGACGCGCTGGCGAAGCGGTGCGTAGCGCTCTCGAACATCCTCCGCGGGCTCACGTTCGTGCCGGGGAACGAGGCGGAGTTCTCGCGGTCGGGCGCCTTCCTGGCGCTCGCCGGGAAGCTGCTACTGCTGCACCACGAGCACGCGCCGCGGGCCGCGCGCGCGCGCGCCTACGAGCGGGCGGCGCGCGACGAGAGCGACGCGGACGCGTGCTGCTCTAGCCTGCGCGGCGAGGCCGAGTGGTGGTGGGACACGCTGGCGCAGCTGCGCGAGGACGCGCTCGTGTGCTGCGCGAACATCGCCGGCGGCGTGGAGCTGGCGGGGCAGCCGGAGGCGGTGGCGCGGCCGCTGCTGGACGGGCTGCTGCACTGGAGCGTGTGCCCCGCGGCCGTGGCGGGCGACGCGCCGCCGGCGGCCGCGGCCGGCTCGCCGCTGTCGCCGCGGCGGCTGGCGCTCGAGGCGCTCTGCAAGCTGTGCGTGACGGACGCAAACGTGGACCTGGTGCTGGCGACGCCGCCGCGCGGGCGCATCGCGGCGCTGTGCGCGGGGCTGGCGCGCGACCTCTGCCGGCCGGAGCGGCCTGTGGTGCGCGAGTTCGCGGTGAACCTGCTGCACTACCTGGCGGGCGCGGGCGGCGAGGCAGCGCGCGAGGTGGCGCTGCACGCGCCGGCGGTGGCGCAGCTGGTAGCGTTCATCGAGCGCGCGGAGCAGACTGCGCTGGGCGTGGCCAACCAGCACGGCGTGGCGGCGCTGCGCGACAACCCGGACGCGATGGGCACGTCGCTGGACATGCTGCGGCGCGCGGCGGCCACGCTGCGGCGGCTGGCGGCACGCGCGGAGAACCGGCCGCTGATCCGGCGCCACGAGCGGCGGCTGCTGTCGCTGGTCATGTCGCAGATCCTGGACCAGAAGGTGGCGCACGAGCTGGCCGACGTGCTGTTCCAGTGCAGCCGCGCGCGCGACGACGCCGACGACCAGTGACGCTAGGCCGATACCCAAAGGGGTACGCGTGTACATATAGTGATACGGTGACGCGTCCGAACTGTTAGCCTGTACAATCTGATTTTTGTTATTTATGTCCGTGATGATTTATTTACAAGGATGTCGATGTGCTATCGATCGATTTCTATTGTTCGATTGAGAGACAGATGTATTATAACTCGTAATTTTGATTTTTATAATAAAATGGGACTTGAATCTGTTTATTGGTTTTATGATGGAGATTTTATACCGAGTACCTATAGCGCCTTGTTTATAAGGGAATAAGTAGTGAAGGAGTGTGAGGAGCTTAAATTGGGATAATTTTTTAATTAAGTTTAATGTGAATTATTACAATAATCTATAATATATTGAAATTGAACCTGATTTTATTTTTTTTCTGAATTGGCATTTTATGATCAAAGCACCTTTTAAAAATTGGATATTCAATATATTCCTTAACACAATAGATCCCTAAATTCATTCGAATGCGAACAAGGAAGCAGAATCTACAATCCTTCTAATTAACATATCCACAGAATATGAGTGATTTCACATTAATTATCTGCATTTCATTTGTGACATGATGGCAATATTGGCAATCAATTCTTAGAATCTGTCAGAAAAGAATTCTTTTTGAAATAATTCTTTGAATTTGTCACATTTTAGTTATGTAAATGTAGGTTTGGATAAATATTAAAAATTCTCTTTATGTCGCTTTACAATAATTAGAGACAATTACAATAGTATCATAAATGAGCAATATAGCTTAGGAGTAGCGTTTTTTCGATGCTGCGAGACCCTTTTGCCGATATCCGATGGAGTGTCAGTCGAGCGATAGTAAAAAATTGTTTAAAGTATTCGATGCTTCCAAACGCAAACACACGAGGAAAAAGAGGGAGGGCTTCGACGACAACCACTCTCTAGCCACCGATGATTCCACCACCGTAAGTATTATATGACCATATTATCTTGATACTTTAAAAATTCCGAGCTGAACTGACTTAAATGAAATTTCGTAGATATCGATTGTTTGATCCAACTTAAAATTTTGAATCCGATAGCCTAACTGTTAGAAATATTTTAAAACAAAAATTGCTTAATATGTTAAGCTTTTAGTAACGGTAAGGTCAAGACTTCTAGAGTATCGGGTGTAGAAAATATGGGATCAGCTATTATAGATACGATATGCTGCAGAACAAGATTGACTCAAGGTAGGTAAATACTTTGCGACACTCATTTGATGGTAAGTGGGAATTAACTCCAAGATTATGAGGGCACTTACTAAGTAAAATCTTATTATGAGTGGAGTGAGTACATCACTTTACTGGTGTTAATGACATACCTTAAGCCTGGTAGGTAGCAAGCAGCTTGGTTGAATCAGCCGCCACGATTCGTTGTGTTAGCTACTGGTGCGTCACAGGCCAGGAATCTGCTAACTTCTTTCTTATTTGCTGTTAACAAAGCAAAGGTTTCTTAGTTCATTGGTGTTATTAATGCCGCCGTTTGTAAACTAATCACATAAAAGGGAGAAAAGTCGCTACTAATACAATATTATTAACGTGATATCAGATTTTTTTTCACCAAATTGGACCTTTATAGGGATGCCAAGGAAATGGCCATCGTGTTGCATCTGCGAAAACAAGCTTGCAAAATCTTTCCACCAATATTGTGGCCGACGCAAAGAATGAAGTCAATTCTGCTCAAAGGTTATACTGTTATATTTTTAATGAGGGACATAGTATCTATTAGTTTTTAATCGACCAAGTTAATTTGACAAGTTGAAATGCAAGTTCCCCGCACTGAATCGTTCGCAATAATAAAGTAACAGAGATGATTTTAGTTATTTTGCACTTGTTGATGGACATATCCTGCGACGTAGGCTACTTTTTACCGTGGTAAAACATCACATTTAATTCCCATGAGAAGATCGATGTTTTATTAGTTGCTAGATATTTAGTTCCAGGTATTGTTAATAGATGGCGTTACAACACTATAATTCGGAATAACACATACCGGATACTTTTATCGCTAACTAGTATTATTATAAAAATATAAATGTAACTAAAGGGATCGTGACAGCTCACCATCGGTGACCCCGGAGGACCGCGAGCGCCGCCGCTCCCGCCGCTCGTCCCGCTCGCCGCGACGCTGTCGGCGGATGGCGTTAGTGGCTATTATTTACATTATTACTATTATTATTTGATATTAGGACATGGTTTAAGTGCCCACAGTCCTCCAGGATTGATGCCATAGTGGCGTCAAAATGTACCTACTTAGTTTATTTATCTTTGTTAGTTTGTTAGATTACTCATTTGGATAAAATCTTGCAAGCTGAATTATAAATGCTTCCTCTCTCATCCTATGATGTTGAAGTTTTTTTATAATGAGCTTTACCAGATATTACACTCGTGGTTGCTCTAGAATGAGGTCACTCCTCAAAGATAAAAAGCACAACAACTGACATTTTGTTCAATCTTAGTTTTTTCAAACAATTTATTTGTTATTATTTATTCTGTTCCTCCAAGTTCCGTCAAGCTGTGTATTATCAGTATTCTAATACCCAATAATGTGCAACTAATTGCAGAAGAGACGGTGTATCTCTAGCTCTGAAAGCCGGTCTCGTGTCGACTCCTCGCTCCGGATCGCCGCGACAAGTATTTATTTATATTTTATTTTATATTTTTATTTTCATTTCTTCATGTAACGGATTGTTATAGTCATCGACACGGAGCTTGGTAAGAGTCTGAAAGAGACAGAGGCGCAGAACAAAAAGTAGAGCAAATGTCTTCTGCGCATATAATGTCTCTTTCAGGCTCTTGCCAAGCTCCGCGCCGCTGACTATATTATAGTCCGCTTGAAATTTTAAATTGATTTATTTGTATATTTTATCAATGAACAGGAAGGCGACGGGGGCATAGAGTCAATTCCTCATGATCAAGATTCCTTTATATACGCTTTTCTCGAAGAAGCAGTGAAAATGGATAAGAGAAAGTTAGTCCTCGTGATGTTCATGTTTAGTAAACTCGTTACTATCTATTATACTATCTACTATCAGTAGATAAATGAAAATTAATTTCGTCTTTTCAATTAAATTTTGAGACAAAATCTAAGAAGCTGCTTCCGAATATATGAAATACTAAAGCGTAAAAAAAACATTAGGAGTGTAATTCATTCGTAATTAATTAATTTCCTGAATTCACACGAATGTTTTTCAAACCTCTAAGTCAGTGACATTCATTTTACTAATAGATATTATAGTGGCCGTTTATGTATCCCGTTTATCCTTAGTCTACAGCTTTCTTGGAACCCATAAGAAAAGAAACCTTAGTTTTTCCTAAGTACCTACACCAGTTACCGGCCATTACAGACAACGCCATGCGCGGCGACACGACGAGAAGCGCGGCGCTCGCGAGAGCGAGGCGTCGCCGTCGCGGGAGCACCGCCACCGCCACCGGAGGCACCGCGACGACCAGCCCTCCAAGGAACGGGATAAAGAACGGTTACTATCAGATAGATAGCTCCCTAGGCCTTACCTACACGTTCCCGAGGTTTTATACAAAACTGACTACGGGAGCAATACGAATAGCTGGGCAACACGAATTGATTAAGTTGGGGTGATTAGTTGCTTGGAGTTGCTGGATATGGTCATGGTGTCATAGTTGACAGGAATAGAGCAATTTTATTGCCACATGGGCAACCTTATAAAGACACCTTCATAATTGATATTTAAATGTCACAACTCATCAATAGAACTAAAATTTCGAACTGAACCTATAATTTAGTTAGGTTATGAAAATATTGTATTTAGGTAGGATTTTATGAGTCTTTTCATTTGAGTAGTACTTAGTAAACGCAAGGGTCAGTGAGAGATCTTAGAGTAGTTTCAACAACTTTTTGATATTATTTTTTATAATACTTACTTTTTTCATAACAGCTATAAAAAGGGAGAAATGGAACCAACTATAGATCAGAGTAAACTTTTAGAGACCTTTGCAAAACTATGTGCTCAGTTCAACGACAAAACTCCTGCGCACGTCGAGGGTAAACAATTGGTTAGTATTTAGTTAATAATAAACATTTTTAGTAATGATTGATATCTGATAAATGTTTGTTGTTAATGTGTAATCTTTCTAGGCGTGCACTCAGAGTCACAAATCCCTGCAATGCGAGGTTGTAACAAGACGTGATTCCTACAATACGGACCACAGACCAGAGAGGCTAAATAGCCGACAAGTATCCAGAGACAACATGTCGCCATCCAGGATTCGAAGCCACGACAACTTCCGTAGTAGAGAAACCAATGTTATAGCAACAAACGTCCACCCAGATAATCGCAAATCACAATGCGTTTGCTATACTGGTTATGAGAAAGAAAATCCAAAATATACTAGCAAGCTAAATATAGCCAGTTCAAGAATCTGTAATACGGAAAGCAAATATCGTGTTTACCCGAGAGAAAATTCGCCTTCGAGAAGTTGTGTCGATCATCCTTATTATAGACCTAATGAGAGGAGAGATTATAGGGAATACGATGATCGTAGGGAACCACCGAGAGGTAGACCTTACGATACTAAGAGAGGATATTGTGAAGAAAAGGCTAGTAGAAGCTTCGATGTTCCGAGAGATCGATACGACGACAGAGCTCGCAGAACAGTTAGGAGTGATAGAGACAAGTTCTATGCCGATCCCAGAGATTTTAAGGACAAAAGATACGTTGATAGTCCTAGATATTACGATGATAAACCAACAAGAGATCGTAATGTTGCGAGCAAGGAACGCTCAAGGCGGAACTTGGACAGATTCGAACGAAATTCGATAGCATCCAGAGATGACGATTATAGAGAAAGATTTTCGGAAAGAGAACGTGATTCCGGGTTGAGCGTAGCTGATGGAGAGACCAGTACAATAAGTGGTAGAAGTAATTGTTTAAGGGTGGTTAAGGTATGTTTAAATGCCGTAAATAGTAGGGATGTTATCAGCAGTATTAAGTTCTGACGATTGCTATTTTTTGCAGCAAGAAATTTCAGAACAAAGAGAAGCAATGGACAAGATGATGAAACTGTGGAAGGAGTTGATGCGCTGTTTCAAAGGCGTTTCTCAGGCACAGGGACAAGATAGGGGTGTTGTTGAAGTAAATCTTTTGTTTTTTTTTATTTATGCTTATGTCACCTCTCAGATTAAGTAACAAACTGTATAACTAACTTGATGCCTAATGACGTCGCCGGATTTAGTTATCAGCGATAACCTAAGTAGCTTCTGAATACCCCTGATATTGCAAATATTGCTTAACGTAAACTATCCCGATGTTGCTATCCTATTTATAACAGAGACTCAATTTCACTTCAAAACAACTTTAACTCAATCAATGCCTCTGACGCATATGTGCGTTTTTAATGTTATTAATATATGTGTATGCTTACTAGGTGGTCACAGACTATTAAGTTAACTTTGTAATTCTATCGAATAGATAAAGACTTTTTTTATTGATCTCACATAGGGTTCAGCCGCTAACGTGCAGGAATCCGCGGCGGCGCAGCTGCGGCTTTGGCGCGAGTGCATGCGCCGCTACGAGACGGTCGCGCGGGACGTGGGCGACACGGACGCCAGGCTCATGGTATGGTAGTAGTTGCTGCTAATTTGTTCTATTTTTGCTTAGTTTATTTTATTTTTGCTTAGTCTTTACTACGCACTCAACAACTAACAAGCAGTTAAAAAAAGACTAGTAGGTATATTCTATTTTATTGGCGTCGATGACAGGACATGATGGTGGTTTGGCATCTCGTTTTCGCGAAGCACTAGTGTCGCGATTATATGGTACTTATAATGTAGATCTGGGATAGTAAAACAAATCGTATGGAAGGTTTACTAACCAGACTGCATATTATCTAACTAAAGTAAAGCACTTGTAGAGTTTTCAAAGAAGTATAAATCATTCATGATTGTCGTTCAGGAGGAGATCAACAAGCAGCGCATGGAGATGACGGAGATGGCGACCATGTGGCAGGAGTGCCTGCAGCGGTACCGCGACATGAGCAACGACTTCAACAACCTCAAGCAACGGGTCTGTTTACATTGCTGCCTCGATGTAGGACGTGTGTCAATCTAACTAAGAATAGGAGAGTCAATGACTTCGATTGACAGACGTCACTTAAAAAGTTTTCATACCTGTTCCTCCTACGCCCAGTGCCCCTTAAAGTTGGTGTGTGTGTTACTAACGCGTGAACGCATATAAGCGTCCTGGGCATATTTTAATAGCGTTAAAAATGCACATACGCGTCGGGGGCACTGAATGGGTTAATAAATGGAAGTTTGTGGTAAAGATTATACAAGTAATAATGACAATGTTAATGTAATATGTCGCCAATCATGTTGCACCATGTTGCAGTTGTCGACGACGCCCGAGAGCCCGACGCGCCTGCCCGCGGCGCCGCTCGTGTGCGCGGAGGGGGAGGGGGCGCCGCCCGCCGCGCCCTACCGCCTGCCGCACAACTACCCTCCGGTAACTTATAGTGTTTTGTAACTAGCGAGTATATGGTAGGTAGGTAGATAATGTTTACATAATCGGTGTAGTAGCTCTAAATGACTATGCTGTTGAGATAGGAAGGGCTATTTAAATTGTAGTTTTGTATGTGAATGGTTGACAAGCAAATAATTTTATTTATCTAAGAATTAAGCGGTTACCGTCATCCATGAACATTATTATCGAATCTATCGAGTTTTCGGGTCACGAGTCAAAAAAGACACTTGGCGAATGACGAATTGGCTCTATGCAAGTTAACATCATCTTGGAAAAATTACACTTTTTACTCTTTATCCAAACTACTAATAATTACTACTGAACGTTTACTGCCAGATTCTTTTCCAGGAATCATTCTCAACCTCATATCGGAGATGTAATCGGAAAAAAATTTAACCCGTTAACTTCCCCGACGCGTATGTGCGTTTTTAACATTATTAAAGCTCGTCGTGGACACTGAATGGCTTCCGCTCAAGGCCGGCAGGCGTCCATGCATGCGAGACACAAAAACATTTTTATTGTTAATCGTTTTCTCGGCGCTGACGAGGTAACTACATCGTGTTTCAGATGCCCCCACCACCACCAGTATCGTACGCAGCGGCCCCCCTCGCCCCTAGCGGGGGCTCCCCGCTGCGCGCGCGCGCGTCCGCACCGCCCGCGTGGTGGTGGGGCGAGCCGCGCACACCGCGACGCCGGTCCTCTCCCGACTCACGCGGCTCCAGAGATAGAGATAGGAGGCATCGGCATAAGGATAGAGGTATGTTTGTTTGTGTGTTTGGTTGTATGGGAGTACGCTGGGTTTGATCCTAAGTAGGTTATACTCATGGGAACTAGGAAAGACGTAGAAAGAGACATTAGATGCGCAGAACTCGTTTGGCTCTGCTTCTCTGCGGATCTGTTTCTTTCAGGTTCTTGCCAAGTACTTACCTCTCCCACGACTATAATTATATTTTTGTTGCCGAACGCAGGTAATGCATAGTAAATTAGAACTTATATGGACGAAAATAGATGCCTTCTAAAGGGGGGTGGGGGACCACAATTCCTTCTGTCCCCATTGGGTTTCCCAACGGTTCTCCAACTGCACGTATAAAAAGTGGGATTTTTTAGCTCATAAATTTATTTTCAGATGACTCAAGATACAAAGAGAAGTCCAAACCGAACGGAGCTAGATCTGAACATAGGCATAGAAAAAGGTGAACAGCTATCAAACGTTTTTACACTTTACAAAATTTCCCGTTCAGTCATTTAGTAAATTGCCGACAGTGAGGCGTCTGCGTGTTTGTTTCGATTTACCTCTGTAAATTGCTCAGTGTTATTATATTAGATCATATTTTTGTAATTCTACTCGATGAATAAAGTTTATAAAAGCAACATTGTTCATTTATTTTTTATTGTCAACCTGTTTCCTTTGTATTATTATATTATATTATCTTGAGAAATATTAACATACCTTTCAAGTTGACATAATTAAGTTTCTTGAACAAAGACAAAGAGGGGATCTTAAACAATCGATCCATTCTTTCTATTTTACCTTATAATAATATGTCTTTGTGATTACGGATATTAGTCGCATTCCGTTTATCTGCCGGTCATTCGGAATAAGTTATTTAACATAATTATGTAGGTGTGTTGTCACTATGCCGGGGTTCGGTAGATGGTAGGATTTAAATTTTTGTGCTAACTCAGTTATCTATAATGGTAATAAGTAAAATGTGAATAGTGGACTGTATTTGATAGGGATTTCAGTGTCCCTTTCTGGGCAATACACAG